>CM053026.1:640584945-640682324 GCA_028564925.1 Lithobates sylvaticus
GACCATACAGCGGTTTAACAGGACAGGTTCCACTCAGAACAGGCCTTGACATGGTTTACCAAAGAAGTTGAGTGCATGTGCTCAGCGTCATATACAGAGGTTGTCTTTGGGCGATAGACATATGAGTGCTGCCAGCATTGCTGCAGAGGTTGAAGGGGTGGGGGGTCAGCCTGTCAGTGCTCAGACCATACGCCACACACTGCATCAAATTGGTCTGCATGGCCATCATCCCAGAAGGAAGCCTCTTCTAAAGATGATGCACAAGAAAGCCCGCAAACAGTTTTCTGAAGACAAGCAGACTAAGAACATGGATTACTGGAACCATGTCCTGTTTTCTGATCAAACCAAGATAAACCTATTTGGTTCAGATGGTGTCAAGGGTGTGCAGCAGCAACCAGGTGAGGAGTACAAAGACAAGTGTGTCTTGTCTACAGTCAAGCATGGTGTTGGGAGTGTCATGGTTTGGGGCTGCATGAGTACTGCTGGCACTGGGGAGCTACAGTTCATTGAGGGAACCATGAATGCCAACATGGCATTCATGATTCATGTCACAGAATGCTGGGAGACTGGGCCGCAAGGCAGTATTCCAACATAACGACCCCTAACACACCTCCAAGACAACCACTGCCCTGCTAAAGAAGCCTAGGGTAAATGTGATGGACTGGCCAGGCATGTCTCCAGAACTAAACCCTTTTGAGCATCTGTGGGGCATCCTCAAATGGAAGGTGGAGCAGCGCAAGGTCTCTAACATTCACCAGCTCTGTGATGTCCTCATGGAGAAGTGGAAGAGGACTCAAGTGGCAACCTGTGAAGCTCTGGTGAACTCCATGCCCAAGAGGGTTAAGACAGTGCTGGGAAATAATGGTGGCCACACAAAATATTGACACTTTGGGCCCAATTTGGACATTATCACTTAGGGGTATACTCACTTTTGTTGCCAGGGTTTAGACATTAATGGCTGTGTGTTGAGTTATTTTGAGGGGACAGCAAATTTACACTGTTACACTAACTACTTTACATTGTAGCAAAGTGTCATTTCTTCAGTGTTGTCTCATGAAAAGATATACTAAAATATTTACAAAAATGTGAGGGGTGTACTCACTTTTGTGAGATACTGTAGGTGGATGCAACATTGATTTGTTGCTGCATCTGTGCCCCACCGCCTGTGCACTGAGAACTGAGTGATCAAACACCACTGATCGCTCAGTTTTTTCCCTCCTCTCTGAGCAGAGAGCCGTGACTGTCAGTTGCCAACCCTCTGCTCTACCCCTCCAGTGCTTTCTGGAGTGCTGGGCTGGGGAGGGGAGGGAAGGGAGAGGATGGCTCAGTCTCCCAGTGGCTCAGCTGAGAGGCTGAGCCAGATGCTGGTCCAGGGATCTGGGTGTCAACTGAAAACAGGTGACAGGAGTGCAGAACAAATTGCACTCCTGTGATCCATAGGAGAAGTATGACTAAAAAAAACTTTGATTATATTTCTTCTTTAAATCAGATGTAAACTCAATCACTAAATTCTTATATATGTTTTTTAAATGCCTTTAAATCTGCAGTCTTCGTTAAAATTGTATCTGGTGATCCTGCTATGAAGGTTTTTGTTTGTAAACTACCTGCTATAGGGCGACAACGCCCTCTCCCAGTCTCCCCTCTTAGCTTCTGACTGAGACTACAAGTAGCCATTTCATTACTGTAACAGGTCACTAATTCAAGTAAAATGTATCAGTAAAAAATATGGGGCTGCCATTGTGTGTATCCCTTGAAAACTCTGGTTGACTGGCTGTGTTTGGCTTCAGTACTTCTAAGGCAGAATAAAACATACATCAAATGAATGTCAAAGAAGCTGGATATCCTTATATCTATACTTATTTCAGGTTAGTGACTCATGATATTAAAGCCAAAGCATAATTTTGACAGCCAGGCAAGGATGTTGACAAAGAGGCCAGCAATGACAGCCTATATATTTCTCTCATGACAATTTCCTTTAAAAATGTAATTGCTGGAAATCTAGCTCACATACAGAGAGACCAACACTACAACATGTTTTCTGCAGTCTAACATAGCAGCAGTATGAAAAATTGCAGAAAAGCATTGACAAAAAAAAAAAAAAAAATATATATATATATATATATATATATATATATATATATATATATATATATATATATATATATATCAACTCTTCTGGGAAGGCTGTCCACAAGGTTTAGAAGTGTATCTGTGGGAATGTTTGACCATTCTTCCACAAGTGTATTTGTGAGGTCAGGTACTGATGTTGGATGAGAAGGCCTGGCTCGCAGTCTCCGCTCAAATTCATTCCAAAGGTGTTCTATCGGGTTGAGGTCAGGACTCTGGGCAGGCCAGTCAAGTTCCTCCACCCCAAATATGATCATACATGTCTTTATAGACCTTGCTTTGTGCACTGTTGCACAGTCATGTTAGAACAGGAAGGGGCCGTCCCCAAACTGTTACCACAAAGTTGGGAGCATGAAATTGTCCAAAATGTCTTGGTATACAGATGCCTTAAGAGTCCCCTTTACTGGAACTAAGGGACCAAGCCCAACCCCTGAAAAACAACCCCACACCATAATCCCCCTCCACCTAATGATTTGGACCAGTGCACAAAGCAAGTTCCATAAAGTCATGGATAAGTGAGTTTGGGGTGGAGGAACTTGACTGGCCTGCACAGATTTCTCACTCTACCGGATAGAACACCTTTGGAATGAATTTGATCGGAGACTGTGAGCCAGGCCTTCTCATCCAACATCAGTACCTGGCCTCACAAATTCGCTTCTGGAAGAATCATCAAACATTCCCATAGACATACTCCTTGTGGACAGCCTTCCCAGACGAGTTGAAGCTGTTATAGCTGCAAAGGGCCAACTCAATATTGAACTCTACGGACTAAGACTGTGATGCCATTAACATTCATGTGTGTGTAAAGGCAAGCTTTTGACAATATAGTGTATATGTGTATATATATATATATATATATATATATATATATATATATATATCAAATCGTTTTTCTGACAAATTTTACTTGTCCTGGAGACGCCCTGTAAGCAATTTGTGTCTATATCATCACTCAAAACCACATTTGGGGACTCATGAAGGTTCCAAAATATTGTTACGCCCTTCTACGTTGTCATCCATGTTTCTGTTTAAACTCACTTTGTTTATAAAATGTTCTATAAACCTTATGCTCGATCTGAATAAATATCATTTAAAAACCCATTTTGACAATGGAAAATGAAAGCATGCATTTTCTCAGAATTATCATATTTAATCCATCAGGAACAATAATCCTGATCTCTGGCTGTCGTATATAAAGCGCAAACCTTTTACCAATCAATATTAATGAAAAACATTTTGTTTCTTTTCCTAGTAAATATGGGATTGTACACAGAAGTTTAAAAAGGAGACTGGCCAAGTTGAAAAATATCTTCAGGCACACAGTTAGTCAATTTCCTTTCTCCAAATAATGATTAATCATCTTTAAAATACATGTGGACAGGCCATTTAGATGACCCAACTCTCTGTTGGCATCATAATAAAAAGATTAATGACAAACGTTTTGCAAAGGCCATTTATTCTAGGTCAGTCTAAATAAAATAAATGCTTCAAAAATGAACTACTTTAAAATAAAAGCTCTGAATATTATTTCTGGAACACAAGCGGGTAGTAGTGAGTTAGGCAAAAAGTGGTAGGCATATACCTTAACTATGTTTTACCTTACAAAACTTCACCTATTTTCCTTTTAAAAATAAATTCAATAGAGGCTTATTTTGAAGATTTAGAAGGTTAAATAAAATAAACCAAACATTTTAGGGCATTACTCATCTCAAGCATTTTCTAACTTCTAGCAGGTAAGGAACAGTGCAGAAATGCTGACTTTATTCCTTAATCCATTGACAGCCAGAGGCTCTCCTCTGCTTTGCTGTATTAGAGTGAAGGCAGACCTTCAATGGCAACAAATACAATGCAGGACAAGCAGTCAGAAAGGAGATGACCGCACAACTAACAAGAAGCTTCATGGGACAGGTTGTCCAGACTTCAGTGTTTCTGCATATTAATTTTTTCCAGACTAAACAAGCATTTAATCCTTAGGAGAGCCACAAGAATGATTATATTACTCGCTAACTGATATTCAGCTTTACCCACATCAGTATCAGCCTTTAATACCCATTCATTACTAGTCGATTTTTCAGTTTTCATCAAAGTGATAGTTTGACCAATGATGTAATCTAGGAAGGGCAACAACTGCAAAGAAGTTGGGATGCACTGGCTAATGCCCGTATTTAATATGCTCTTAAAGAAAACCCATTTTTCTTCCGTGTTCTTTGTTCCTAAGATTTTATCCCAATTTATATCTTCTAGCAAAGTTTGTAGTTTGGGGAAGTTTGCTCTTTTGATATCCAATGTCTTTGTATTCCCCTTATGTTTCCTATTTGTGGAATTTATACTAAAGCTAATTGACCTGTGATCGCAGTTTTTCTAAATTGCCCCGTATTTCCACATCTGTGATCAGGTCTGTATTGTTGGTTATCAGTAGGTCTAGTAATGCTTTGTTTCTAGTTAATGCGTCTACCATATGACCCATGAAATGTCCTGCAAGACATCTAGGAACTTGCGGGACTTAGACAAATGCGCAAATTCCTTACGCCCAGTCTATGTCTGGTTAATTAAAATCCCCCATTATGATGACACTTCCCATCCTTGCTGCTAATCCAAATTGTGATAAGAGGTCCATCTCCCCCTTCTCCCTCAGATTAGGGGGCCTATAGCATACTCCCAGTATTATTTTCCCCTTAGTCTTATCCCTTTGGAGCTCTACCCATAAGGATTCCACCTCCTCCCTAGCTCCCTTAGTGATGTCATCTCTCACATTCACTTGTACATTATTCTTGATATACAGGCATACCCCTCCCCTTTTTTACCCTTTCTATCCCTGCGATAAAGACAATACCCTTGAATGGTTGCCATCCAATCATGAGAGCTGTTAAACCAAGTCTCTGAAATTCCCACAAATTCAAAATCTTCCTCGTACAACAGTATCTCTAGTTCTTTACATGCACATAAACTTTAATGGCATCCCAGTCTTATGCCCCGTACACACGGTCGGATTTTCGGACGGAAAATGTCCCATCGGACAATGTTGTTGAAAATTCTGACCGTGTGTGGGCTCCATCGGACTTTTTCCATCGGATTTTCCCACGGAAAACGTTTTCTCTCCGGCTGACTAATTTTGCGACAACAAAGTCCGATTGCGCAAATTCCGATCGTGTGTAGCAAATTCCGATCGTGTGTAGCCTAGTCCGACGGACAAAGTGCCACGCATGCTCAGTAGAAATTCTGTGACGGAAGAGCTCGGTCAGGTAAAACTACCGTTCCTAATCGACACAGCACATTTGTCACGCTGCAATGTTAAAATGTGTTTAATGCAGCGCCCTTCAGGTCTGGGATGGATATTAAGGGGGATCCCAGCCAAAAAAAAAATGGCGTAGGGTCCCCCTCAAAATCCATACCAGACCCTTTACAATGCAAGAAGAATGACATTTTTTAGCTGCTCATATTCACACTGACTTCTCCCAAACTTCTTTCTTTATTCTTTTTCCCAAAAAAGTGATTTATTGTTTAGATTTTTTTTATTCGTCAGATCTTAAGAATGTTTTTTTTTTTTCTTTTTTGGATTTGTCATTTATAGTGGTTTGTTTTTTAATCCAGATTTCCTTTATTTCATTTTTTTTTTTGTTTTAATAAAGGAATTGTCAAAGACTGTCTCCTGTCATTTTTACCATTTTTGGGGGGGTTGTGTGTCTCAACTTATCCCAACACCATTATTATCATTTGTATTTTTTGCCTAAATTCACTAGGAGGTTGTTTGGTGTTGGTGCCCCTTTTTAATTTGACTTTACCAGACCTCAAGGGTCTGGTATGAAAATTTTTTTTTTTGTACCTGCCTACTCCCAAATAAACTGTCCTTTTTGAAGTAAAAAACATAGGAAAGTATTTCTTTAAACCAAAAAAAAACTTTATTTGGTGTCATAAACAAAATAAACAGGAAGGCAACGCTGGAGAAACTGGTCCATTTCACAAAGCCTTTTGGTCCCCACGGCAGACATCAAATATGTAAGAGCAAAATCGGTGGCCTGAGGAGTACATATCTGAGGAAGTTCAATCTGGTCCATAAGTCCAAGCGATCAGGAGGGTCAAATGCCATCTATGTCCCCAGGATGTTGTCAGACAAGAGGCTGCATCTTCGGACAGACCAGACGGAACCCAGGCCATCACTATCTGGTCTTCCTAAGGCACTTCCCTCCAGGCTTCCTTCCAGGCTGTGGCTCAGATCTTCGAGTTCTGGCAGCAGGTGGAGGAGGAGGAGGGCAAGGGGCAACCTCCCAGTTGCCACTTGCCACAGCCTCCTCCCGGCTGAGGTCTTCCTGTGTATGAAAATGGGACATAGTTTTAGTTCTTTGTTAATCAATCACACTATTTTCAGCTCATGACTGTTGCAAATAGAGTGTTAAGAAATAGAACATACTATCATTCAGAGCCCAGCATTTTTCATTCCTGGCCCAATCCTCTTAACTCACAACTTAACTGATCAATAAGAACATCTAGTTAACATCATTAAATGTACGTCAATAAATATATTCACTCCACATGTTGTTGCCTGGAAGGCCCAGGTTGGACATCAGAAGCCTCAGCTGAGTGGGAAGGAAGCCTGGAAGGAAGATGGTAGGGTGATGGCATGGGTTCCCTCTGGTTTGCCAGAAAATGTAGCCTCTCGTAGAACGTCATCCTGGGAACATAAATGGCATTCGGATCTCCTGATCGCAAGGACTGCTGGTACCTCTGTCGCTCCCTCAGATAAGTGCTCCTCAGGGCACCAATTTTGGCCATCACATAGGTGATGTCTGCCTTGGGGACCATGATTTGGATGTTATGGAGTAGTTTCTCCAGCGCTGCCTTCCTTTTGGTTCTATTGACAAAATCGGGGTGGGAATTCTGCCACAGGCAGGGCATCGCTCTGAGCTCATGAATGATCAAATCATAGAAAAAAGGAAACTTAAATGGGTCCATAGTATTTTCTACAAGACAAACCATAATACTGTCAGGCTAAACTCTCCTAATCTTGTACCCAAATAGGCCTCAATGGAAAAGCAGTCTAGGCTAGTGATGTACCAAGTTCAAATTGTACTTTTGTTAAAGCGATCGATCGTCCCGTGCGTCAGCGCTCTCCCCTCTGCTCACAGATCGTCGGTACGACACACGCGTGTGGCGTTTTATTTACAGTGCGCATGCGTGAATCTCCGCCCGCCCCTGACGATCTTTCTCGTCTATTCCCCACCCCTTCTATTTACGGCGCAGTGAGGAGAGCACATGGCAGGGACACAGCAGGTGCGCCTTAATAACTATTCCAGCAACGAGGAGGAGGACGAGGAAAGCTCGGAGGCAGAAATGTCCCGATCCCAGAGGCTAAAATTTAAGGCGTCAAATATGTCTTTTGGAGAAATGTTGAAGATGGTGGACATATTGAAGAGGAGCGACTATGATGGGAAGTATGGGCCTTACCGCAACCCAAATGTCAGAAAGGCCTTGATCATGGCTAAAGTTGTGAAGAGGCTGCAAAATAATTTTGTGTTAAAATGATCCAAGGATCAACTGAGGAAACGCTGGTCAGACCTGAAACTGAGGGAGCCCGATCAGTACAGAAAGATCAAGCGAGTTCTTCAAAAAAGTAAGTAGTTGTCGTGTGTTCATCTTTTTTTTTCTTGCTTGCATACTGCTCCATGTGCTTGGTTTTTCAATGTTGTACATTTGAAAATGGCCACTTTCATGTTCGTGTGTCCATTCGATCGTACTCAACCTCGATCGTTCGGCCACTTATAATACGATGTTTGGTGAAGTTGGAGTGAACTACATTGTTTCAGGCCTATTTTTAGTCAAAGGAAGTTTGTTGTCTATAGAGATTTTTTCAAGAATGAAATGCAAATTTCTTCAATGTAAAGGAGAGTTGACTCAGTAGCTGTTTACACATCTGGACTCTAGAGCACTAGTGCTGGGACACCCAAACCCCCTTTTTATTATGTTGTCCCACACATGTGCTCCAGTGAATACTATAGGGGTGTCTCCATCTGACAAACTTGCACCAAAAAGGTAGTAAGTATTGCACCTTTACAAAGTGACTATATTAATGGCCACTATTGTCCGTCACTTCCAAGCAATGTTTCATATTTCCTATTTCTGCCCTCATAGATTGGTGTGCTAAGTATTCCTTTTGTACATTATCATAGGGGAGCGAAGACTCGGGACGTCTGAGGACACCAGGAACCCCACACCTCCCAAAGAAGGGGAAATACCAACACCAGAAGCAGAGGAGGAGGAGGAAGGAGAGATTGTAGAAGTTGGAGAACTTGTCACCACAACAGGTGAGTGTCAGAGACCACAGCTACAGGTAAGCTAATCAATGTATTTTTTTTTAAGGTGATGTGGATGTTGTGGAAGAAGAATTGCATTTTACCACGGAAAGTGCACACGTCCTCATCTGGGAGATAATGGTGTGCAATCGAGATATAGATGGTATCAAGAAAAACATCAATGATGTTCAACAAAAAATGAAGAACATCATTGATGTTTTAGGGAAAATATGAAACCGCACAAACGACTTATCACACATTTGTGGGTGTTTAACCCAAAAAAATTTACGTAATAACTTTGCCAAATTTGGTAGATGCACACAGTGTGTCAACATGGTGGATCAATGACAAAGTTTTGGGGGTGCAACTAACTACTAAAGTGGGTGAGGTGAAGGGGTTGCACCCCCAAAACACGTACATTGATCCCCATGATGGGAGATTGCACATTTGGACATTCTAGGCATGTGTTCTTGCATCAAATGCCCATTTTGATACCCAAATTGTGTGCATGTTCTAAATTTACCTTTTCCAGGGGTGACACCCCATGTGATGAAGGCACGATCAAACACACTTTGGACATAGTCATGTCTGATCTTGTCTTCACTTTTCAAAGTTGAACTTTGTAAGTGCCTGTTTTCAGTATGTTTTGCTTTGCTATATGCCTGGTTTACACAAATGCGCCAAGTTAGTAAAGAATGTTCTAAAGACCAAAGATCTTTTGAGTTTCCAAAAGCCTTTTTAAAAGGCACTTGTGAATGTGTTTGAAGTAAAATTTTAACATCTAAACAATGTTTGGCTTCTTTATTTCAAACCCCAAAAGCATTATTAGCGTCAAAAGTAAATGAATTCAGTGACAATGGGTGTTATTTACTAAAGGCTATTCCACTTTGCACTCCAAGTGCAGTTTCAGGTGCACTTTAGCAGTGCACTTGTAGTGCATAGTGGATTTGTCTTTTGGAAATCACACCCACAGTGCTTTGTAAAAAACCACCTATCACACCATTTTCAGGAATACACACATTTTTGTCATGGTGATGAAAAGGAGTATTTTTGGTGTCAGTTATGCACTACATACCTTACCTAGAAAAAATATTATGCATCAGACCCACAACATGAGAAGATTCTTTTTAGGAAGAAGAGACTGTAACCTCCTCTCGCCAAGAAAGTGCATTCCCACTGTTGAAGATAAAGGCCCAAAAAGACAACAAAAAATAAGCTAGAACACACCTACAAGAAACACAAGCAGTAAATGAAAAGAAATCTTAGTTCAGGTTCCAAAATAAATTTATTAAAAAATGCCTCTCACATATCGTCAGGCATATCAATGGCCCCCCTACCCACAAAGTACTCCATATAGCTCTTGCGGACTTCGCAGGCAATTAGGGGGGGCAAGCCAGGACGTGCAGCTTGAAGGGCTGTAAAGTTGGCATTTGTAGGCATGTCTGCATCAGGGCCAACAGACACAACATAGTTGGTGCTATGTTGCTTTAAGAAGTTGTGCAATATGCAGCAGGAAAGCACAATGTGGTTCAGTTTATATTCCGCCATGTTGATAGGTGTCAAAAAGAGGTGGAAGCGGCTGGCCATGATCCCAAAGGCGTTCTCCACCACTCTGCGGGCTCTGGACAGCCGGTAATTGAAGACCCTCTGGTCTGGGGTGAGGGTCCTCATCGGGAAGGGCCGCATCAGATGGCTTGACAACGCAAACGCTTCATCCGTGACAAAGACGAAGGGGAGTCCTTCAGCATTCTCCTCTGGAGGTGGCAAGCACAGACTGTCATTCTGGAGATGCCAGTTGAACTCCGTGTGCGCAATGGCACCACCATCCGAGATCCGGCCATTCTTCCCCACGTCCACATACAAAAACTTGTATGTCGCCGACACCACCGCCAACATCACTATACTATTAAACCCCTTGTAATTATAATAGTACGACCCCGAGTTGGGGGGTGGGATGATGCGGACGTGTTTCCCATCAATTGCACCTCCGCAGTTATGAAAGTCCCAACGGCTGGCAAAGTGGGAGGCCACAGCAGTCTGCCATTCCTGTGGCGTTGAAGGAAACTGTGGAGTCAAACAAGAAAACAAAATTAGTCAGTTTGCACATAAACATTGCAAGCAGATTAGACAGAGACATTTTGGAACAAGATCAGACTAAAATTTAACCAAGAAAGTATTTGCAAACCAAAGTACAAGGTCCCCTTAGCAGATTACTCACCCCCCATCACTCCCCCCACTTCTGATGGGCCATTGACAATAACTAGGGGTTTGGGGGGGGGGGGAATGGACAGGTAACCCTCTCCACTTCATTGACAGCCGAATGGCTCAATAATGTGGGATAGTTTGGCCAGACCCTCCTTACTTAACACTATTGGCAGCCACTGGAAAGATAAAAGAAGATTCCTAATCCCCCAAAAAATCTAAAAACATAAAGGGAAGCACATTTTGACATTCTGCAATTACCTATCAAGCTAATAATAGGAGGAAAAAACAAAAAAAAAACATTGGAAAGTATTGAGCCAGCCCCTTGCACTACATGCTTTGCTGAATTCATCCCTAAATATGACCACTATAAAGAGGGAGGTATATAGTGTGTATTGAGCTTGGCAAAGCCAGCAGATAGAGGATTGGTATCACCTGACCGAGCAGTTAGGGGAGAGGGGGGTTCCTAATGAGTTTGGCACACCAAAAAAATTAAAAAAGGGGACTCTGCATTAAGTAAAATACACAGAAAACATTTGTGCCTATTTTAGGGGGTGTTTGGGGGAAACAATACTATGGAGCAGACAAAATACATTGCTTAAGTGACTAGGCCATAGGTGTATATTGGGCCAGAAGAGCATGCTGGGGAGGTAAGTGAAGGCAAAAATGCATGAAGGACAAAAAGGGGCACAGCATATTAGAGCATATTGCAATCATGGTAATTAGGGAAAGAGGTCAAAAATACAAGACATTAGCAAACAGAGCATACATAGAAGGGAATAGTAAAGGAGAAATGTTACCTTAATATAGTCCTCCTGCAGGACCTGGATGATAGCAGAACAGGTCTCTGGAATAATGACTCCCAGAGCCTAGGGAGAGATACCTGTCACCAAGTACCTCAACGTGGCAACAAGCCTCTGCTCCGGAGTGATGGCTTGCCTCATGCAGGTATCCTGCCTGCTGATAAAAGGGGTTAGCAAAGCCAACAGACGGTGAAAAACGGGGTCCGTCATCCTGAGAAAGTTCCTGAAATCATCAGGATTATTCTCCCGGATCTCACGAAGCAAAGGCATGTGCGAGAATTGGTCACGCTGAAGCAACCAATTCTTGGTCCATGAACTCCTCCTCGCCCTGTTCATGGACTGGTCTTGGGTCAAATCTAAAACCCCGACACCAAGCCCCTGCACAGCACGAACTCTACGACGAGTACTTACACGAAACATAGCTCACAAACGGTCGGCTGGTCAGAACGGACAAACAGAAAGCACCGATAAATAGCAAGGCCTGAAAGAACAAAATGAATACCAGAAACGAGCAGACAATAAGCAGTGAAAATCAATGCGTCCTATATCAAGATATAGGCCGCAATGATCAACAAATGCGAACTGACTACATGCACCGATAAACAGATACGCACGACAAGCACAAACTGAAGAGCAGTAACGATCTGAGTCTGAAAACTGAAAAGCACGAATCGAATGCCACGAAACCTCTACTAACACGCGATAAACACGGAATCAGCAGAAGGAGCCCAACGGGTGCCGGACGTGGTGCTGAACTTCCCTTTTATAGTCTCGTGGAACACGGCTTACGTCACAGCGTTCTTGTAGACCGGAAATTCCGACAACGTTGTCCGACCGTGTGTACGCAACACCAGCTTCGGACAAATTCTGACGGAAGTGATCCGACGGAAATAGTCATCGGAAAATCCGAGCGTGTGTATGGGGCATTAGTCCGTAGGGTTCAATATTGAGTTGGCCCACCCTTTGCAGCTATAACAGCTTAAACTCATCTGGGAAGGCTTTCCACAAGGTTTAGGAGTGTGTCTATGGGAATGTTTGATCATTCTTCCAGAAGCGTATTTGTGAGGTGAGGTACTGATGTGGATGAAAAAGGCCTGGCTTGCAGTCTCCACTCTAATTCATCCCAAAGATGTTCTATCTGGTTGAGGTTGGGACTCGGTGCAGGCCTCACTGAACTGCAACTTAATTTATAGCATTTGTTTTATGTATTTTTTGGTTGATATTCTGTCTATATAATTTAAAATACACCTATGATAAAAACAATAAACCCTTAATTTCTTTGTAAGTGGGCAAACTTACAAAATCTGCAGGGGATCAAATAATTATTTCCCCCACTATATACTGTATATATCTCACATTTCATTTTGCTAAGCATTGTAAACACCTGGAGAATGAAGGATGAGGGTCCCACTGCTGCAAAGAACAGTGTATATTGGGTGTTTCAGTACAATCTATGCTGGCTCCCGAGAGGCCCTGAGTGTTGATTTCCTTGCAGGTGACACTTTGGAGGACTCTTTGGAAGTTGTATCCTATCAGGGAGATCCTTAAGTCTCAGCGGGGAAAGACGCTGTATGATCGCTGGGATAGGCCACCTGCCCTGTCCATCATCCTAGTTCCGCCCGTGTCCACTGGTCGGGTGATTCCGGAGAGTGTCGGTGAGGTTCCAGGCTTCTTTCGTTCCCCCACGAGGAGACAGCTGTCGGAGGACCGGTGGATCGCAGAGGAGACATAAATCCTTACAGAGGATTGTATCTGTCAGCGCTACTGACTCCGCTCTTTAGGGAGTCCATCTGATGGGGTAAGGACCCGCACTCACCTTAGTTATTGGGACACCGCAACTTTGGGATAAAGTAGTAACCCTTTGATGTAAACAGAGACTGGATTGCTTTTTCATATGACCATTTTGCGTGATCCTTAGTGGCTGTATGAACCATCTGGATGCTTCCTTACATTGTGGACATTTATATATTGAATCACATTTTTATACTTTTTATATTTTTCACTTCAATGAGAGATATAGGTTACACTGGATTTAAAATCTGAATTTATTATTTTTTGTAACTGTTTTATATTCAAATTTTTTTTTTTTTGCACTATTTTGCATTTAACACTTGGTCTTAAATACCTATAGTGGTTATTGCTGTACGGTAATGATTGCTTGAGTATTTTCATTAATGATTGCTTTATGGTATTGGTTGCTTTATAGTAATGAATACTGACTCTACTTAGAGCACGGTTTGTGAATTAAGCTACACAGATTTGTTCAATCACACACTAATAGGAGTGTTCACAGCACTTGAATTCTAGTGTTCACCACATTGATATTCTTAGCGCAGCAATTTTTTATATTTTTATATGTGTTTTCCATAATGATATTTGATGGTCATTTGCTGCTGCTCTCTCTTTTTTTATTTTTTTCAATATTTTTTTTAGCGCAATACTTTTTAATTTTTTCTACTTGTAACAGAGGGGTAACATCCATTTTCCAAAATAAAGGGATAATTTGCCATGCAGCCGAGAGGAAAGAATTTAACAGACTGAGAGGCTACGGTGCATTGATAGGAGAGCAATCTCTGGTGTAGGAGTTAGCGACTCATCATAGACTTTATTGTAGACCTTAAAGATCTGAGACCAGAAGGGATGGATTATTTCACATTCCCACCATAAAATCTTCCAATAAGAATATATGTGCATTTAATATATGCATGCATGTTATTTACCTCCCTTGTGTAGACAACAAAAAATCCCCGAGACTGCTACTGGGCATGCACCATCTTAAATGTGCTGTCAGCCACCCCAGCAGACTCAGATCTATCAGTCAAGTGACAATTTATAGTATTTCTCTTCACTCCTCCCCTGGCAGCTACATAAAAGCTAATGTCAAGAAGCGAGGAGAAACGCTAGAGAGTTGGACCAGCACAGAAAATTATTACAAACTCCCAGACGAGGAGAGGGTTATGACGTGATAGGAGGGTGGGGGCTGTTCTCGATTAGACAAAATTTCTAGCTACAGTTGTTTACGTTGGTGACAGGATTTATTTAAGACAATAAAAACCTTTAACCACTTACTGAATAAAGCATGATGGTAGAAATACTGTACAATCTCAGATTTTTTAAATATTTTTTTTAAATGCAAAAAGTGATTTGCCAATTTGCAAGTGCTATACTGTATGTGGTTTTAAAGTTCTTTTTATGTATTAATAAAGCTTTACAAACTATATGTAAGCCAGTAAAAGGTTAACATACAACGTGTCTTCTCTGTTTCTCCATGAGGACATTGCAATGCATTGTGATGTTCACTGATTTTGCTGAAAGCCTACACTTTCTGGACATGATTGGTGCTATATAAATAAAATCATACATCTACCAACACATGCATAAATGAACAGGATAAATGGGTTTACTATACAAAAGGCATTTCCCTGTGGTTCTGAACTCCTAAATTCTTTTGCACCCCTTAAATGCAAATGCTTACAGCAGAAACAGATGTCTTATGAATTATTAATAGAGAACTGCAGAATAGCCACATGTGTATTTTTTAACTGAATAATTAATTACTGATCCAATGTTACGGTTTCTCCTCCCTACATTTAAGAGACATTTACTTTAGATTTACCTTATGGAATATTTTCTCAAATACAAAAGTAATGATAGAAGAGCTTTGTGAAAGTCAAATCTTAGTGGTTAGCAATAGATAACATAAATATAGCAACTATTTTAATCAATATAGAAACTATTTAAATCAATATGATAAAACATTCTATGTGAAATTTCTAGACGTAGATCCATTCTATATTGTGGATGCTCTAAGTATGATTCACAAGGAAAGATGAGAATATTTAAAAAAAAATCTGCCCTAGCATAATTTTGACCAATCTGTCCCCTCTTGACTTAGATTGTGACTTAGATTGTGTTTTCTCCACAAAGGGATTTTATATGTTTTACAATATATATCTTTTTTCTTAATGAATATCATAAACAAATCTACCCACATCACAGCTTAGGCTCAAATCACTTGTAAGCATGAGTTAATTTAAGCTATTTATGCTGATACTGGTCTATAAACCCTACAGCATCTGGGTGTTCTTTTTTCACACAGTCTATTGCTACACCAGAGGTAGTGTTACACAAATAGCAGGGCTCACCTGCTTCCAGGAGGGACAAAGAGGTTACTGCACACACTTAGATCTGGAAAGGTTTAACTAGTTCCAGACTCTGGGTATGCTAGAAATGTCCCAAAAAACATCTTCATCATACACAGGATGTGTGAAGCACATCCAGTGTCTCTGCGCTGCTGTTGGAACCCCCCACCTCAAAAAAGCAGTCTGAATCACTGTTTATATGCAACACTGTTCCAGATGCAATTATAGAAAGATACATTTTGTATCATTCTTTTCATTCATCTGTAGATCAAAAGGATGAACAACCTGACAAGTAGAATGTTTTTTGTTTTACACTAGTCAGTAATAATTTACTTCAATTTTCCTTCTCTCTCTCTCTCTCTCTCTCTCTCTCTCTCTCTCTCTCTATATATATATATATATCTATATATATATATATATATATATATATATATATATTATTTTGCTGCTGATTCGTTTTTGTTTCTATTTTATTAACCATTAATATTTTAGAATTTTTTTGGGCTGATTTTTACACATTTAACATACTTGTATATCTACACATTTTCTATCTAAAAGAAGCTTTGTACTAAAATCATAATGTTGGTGTAATTTTAAACAGAACAAATTACAGATTAAGTTGTACAATTATTTGAAGTAACACTATTTATTTTTAAACCAACACTGTTTAACCACTTAAAGAGGAAGTAAACCCTGATGGGTTTTACTTCCTCTTTTGCTCCCTGTTTAGCCTGCAAATGAAAAGCATAATGGGCTAGTATGCATCGCACACTGCAGTCTCAGTGATATCCGCAGGTGTGATTCTATGGCAGCATATTCTGAAGTGGCCAACAGATGGAAGCCACAACTCTCCGGGATACTGGGAAGACAGCTAGGCTGTCTGAGACAGCATGGAAGCCAAATTGTGGCTTCCATCTGTAGGCCACTTCAGAATATGCTGCCATAGAATCACACCTGCGGATATCACTGAGACTCCTTGGGACTACAAGAACGCCGGACCACCTGCCACATTACTAATATGATGTGCTTCTACCCACCCACCCTTTTGTAAGTGTTTTTAACCCTTTTGGGAATTATAATGTTTTACTTCTGCACTTAGAGGTGCCTTTTTTTCTTTTCATTTTACTTCCAGAGTTTGCTTCTCTCTTCAAGTGCTGCCGAAAGTGCATGAAGATCCTCTTCTATTTCTACATAGACTGATATCTGCTTGGTTTGTTACTCAGAGCGCCCTTTTACACATATTTATCAGGATTTTATTATTTGCCTATTATGTGTGATAATAGAATAAAAGACTTTGGGTACGTTGTCATTTCTTAAAGTATAAGTGAAGGCAAAACTGTTCTTTCTTAGTTTTGGATAGAGTGTTGAGGGGTTAGAACACCTTTCTGTTTTTATTGCTGTCTGTGTCCCTGTTAAGGATATTAACCCTTTATATTTGGCTTGTATATCATTAAAAGTGAAAATTAAATGTTGTGTTGTAACCAGAAAAGGAAAAGGGGGGAAACATTCCAATGGAGATAACATTTCTGGTGAATTTCTGGTGACCCTGGCAAAACCAGGAATTCCCTCACTTTGGCAAGATGTCCTCTTACTTTCTGTTCTGGCTATTGGACAGAAAGTGAAAGGAAATCTTCCCTATGAGACACAGATGGCAGATACAAAATTAAAGGGGTTTAAAATCCCCTTATTCTATCCAGAATAATAATAACAATGAAATGTAATTGTAATAATTATTAAAATATTTACGGTATATCAAAGTAAATTTAAATGTGGTTTTCCAGTTTTTAAATGGCCACTATACTATATTTTGACTATTGTGTTACATATAAAGACAAATGTCACAATTTCTCATTATGGACTACAACAAAGTGGCACTAATCTGCACACTGGATCGGAATATAGTGAGCTCCTCTTAGTAAAAAGCTTGGTCTCCTACCCATTGGAGAACCACTTCTAGCATGTTTCACCAGTTAGGGCTTAATACTGGGAGAAACATGTTAAATGGAGTTCTCCCATGGGTAGGAAACCAAGCTGATGCCATTTTTACTAAGAGGAGCTCACTATACGCTGGGGCAGTGTGTGGCCATTTTGTTGTAGTCCTCAATTTGTCTGACAAGCCAGCATTCAATCTCACCAGCACCTGCAAACATTGTGATCAGTCAGCTGGCATAACAGATTGGAGCATTCAAGCAGTATCAATTTTATTTGTTTTTTGCTCCTTTCTGGATACCTACTGATATAAAGAGACTGATTTACTAAAGTATTAGAGAATGTTCACACAGTAAAAGGTGTGAAGATTAATTCAAATTATTTGAAAAAAGAAACCCTGTTAATGTAATTCATCTTCACATGATTAGATAATTAAAATGAATGTTCACGCAATTTATTGTGTCCACATTCTCAAACCCTTTAGTAAATCAACCTCATTAAGTAAAGAGTGCATTATTTCAGCCAATCCCTATGCTTGTACTCTTGTATTGTGAGAGCATAATAAGACTCAACCTTTGTACAGCATCTCTAATTGGGATGCAGAGCTTTTGTAACGTGGCTGGCTGTACTATATTTATAGATTATTATATTATTATACACAATATAAAGAAGCAAAAAAAAAAAAAAAAGCAATGAACAAAACAACAGCAGGAGAATACTTGTCCTTCCCATATTCTTATGTTTCTTTTTTATGCTAGAATTATAGGCATTTGTATTACATTTAAATGTAATAACAGATAGCGATATTTGAATTAGCAAATCATGTGCATCTGCAAACTTCAGATATTTTTGCACAAGGCACCATGCACTATACCATTGTGCATTGCAGTGAACCTGCTTTTTGAAGGCTTGTTGGGAGACATTAACAATGAATGGCACCAGAGTGCACCAATGCATATAACATATGTCACCAGAGTGCACCAATGCATATAACATGTCACCTTGCACTACTGCAAGTTACCATAATGAGATGGGTGTAAATGGGCCCCTAAACATATTTTGGAAATTTCCATTTAATTATATTCTCACAGTGTATTGATATTTACAAAACAATTGTTTTGGTATTCATAATAAATAAGTTTTTCAAGCTTTTACCACATTCAGGGCACCCTACACCTCTCTCATTGGAGGCTAGACTTCTCCAACTTCAGTGATAAGCTCTGGAGCCATGTCCCATATGCCCACCATTCCACTATGTACTAAGAGCACTTGCAGGCAAATAAGGCCATTCTAATTCGATAAAAGGGTCATGGGATACTAGTGTTAAAGAGTGGGGCATTTTTTTTTAATTATCTAGGTAAGCCCATATGAAATATAGAGAAACACATATGTTTTGTGAATTCATTCAACCCCACACTTTAAGTCATGCACTAAGGCCCCCTCTACATATTTTCATTTGGCTAATGAGTTTAAAAAGGTTGGACATTTCTAAATAAAATTCACCAATAAAACATGTTCTTGACTCTAGAAAAGAACAGTTCTCACACATGCCTTGTGTTACAATCGAGGGAAGAAAATATTTCAATATAAATGCTAATATTACTGGTCTACATTAATAATTCTTCTATTTTGCAGTATTCAACAGTATACTATAACTGTTAATAGTGAATGGAGTGGAAATGGGCTAAGAAAAAAGAACATTCTGTAAATAGAGGGTCAACAGACTATGGAAAACCATAAATAAAAGGTTGATACTCTTGCAACAATGGGGTATTAGCATATAATGTATATACTGTATGTTTATTACTGTTTTGTATGGCAGTTTATTTGTATGTAATGTTTTCACATATATCTATGTCACTAAATCGGAATAATCAAATAATCAAATTGTTGTCATTAACTGATAGTCATTTCCAAAATAAAAATACACTTTAACAAGTACAAAACACTTAATTGAAATAAACTGAATGTTTTCTCATTTATTTAAAAAAAAATGCTAATGTCCATCATTATTCACATCTGCATTAGCTACTAGTTAGATAACCATATTAAAACAGAAGCATTATACATATTTCAGGCTTATTTAAACTTTAACTTTACTTTGCATAATTTTTGTACAGGTAAAATAATGTGCACTTATTATTTTAAAGCATTACACCAGTGATCAGCAGATCGCTGATGCCATGCAGGTCTCCTGCAGAACTGTCAGAGTATCAGCGAGCGGCAGCTGCAGCAGTGGGAATATGTTACATATTTCACCCTAAAAATGGGTGGAACATGTAGCATGTTACCAAAGTTGAACTTATCCTTTAACCACTAGCCGACCAGCAGCTGCAGTTTTACTGCGACAGAATGTCATGGCTGGACGAAACGATGTTATGTTACGTCGCTTCGCCATGTGGCCACTAGGGGCATGCGCGCACCACTGCTTGCCCCCACCGCCTGAGGCTCATGCCCGCTACTCACCCCCCAGAACTGATGCGATCGCTCATGACACCGCATCTCCCGTGATCGCTTGTGACACAGCGAGAACCAGAAACTATGTGTGTAATCACACAGATCCCGGGGGAGAAGAGACATATCTTCTGTTCATACAAAGTATGGACAGTGATATGTCATCTCCCCTAGACAGTCCCATCCGCCTATAACACACACTAGGGAACACATTAAACCCCTTGATCGCCCCTAGTGTTAACCCCTTCCCTGCCAGTGAAATTTTTGCAGTAATCCGTGCATTTTTATAGCACTGATCGCTGTATAAATGCCAATGGTCCCAAAAATGTATCAAAAGTGTCCGATGTGTCCGCCATAATGTCACAGTTATAAAAATAAAAATGCTATAAATCTATCCCCTATTTTGTAGACAATATAACTTTTACAATATATTTTAACAAAAATATGTAGTAGAATACACATCAGCTTAAACTGAGAAAAAATTAGCTTTTTTAAAAAAAAACGAGGTTATCTTTTATAGCAAAAAGTAAAAAATATTGTGTTTTTTTTTTTAAATTTACGCTCTTTTTTTGTTTATAGCACAAACAATAAAAAACACAGAGATGATCAAATACCACCAAAAGAAAGCTCTATTTGTGGGAAAAAAGGACGTCAATTTTGTTTGGGTGCAATTGTCAGTTAAAGCGACGCAGTGCAGAATCGCAAAAAATGGCCTGGTCGTTCAGTAGCCAAATCTTCCAGAGCTGAAGCGGCTAACATAACACAGAATAGACATAGTAATACATAATCTGTTCTGAATTTATATATTAATTTCTCACCACCTGGTTTAACCCTTTAAAGTACTGACCCGTGGTTGCAGGGCAGTTGTGGTGCAGCCCTATTCACTTGAATGGGTTGCGTTCGGCCAAATGCATCATGCCTCTTTAATTCTTCACAGCTGAATGCCCTAGTTTAGGTGGGCAGTAGAGGGAAGTAAAGCCACTGCTTAATTGCCTGATTTTGCCATCCTCTGGATGTCTGTATTAACGAGCCCTAAGTTAGTATTTTGCATAGAGATGTTGCTTGATATACACTACCAATAACAGAATGAAAATGAAAAAGTACTAGACAGAAGGCTATGTCCCTTAAATAGGTTTACATATTAAGGCAGCCCATAGATGAGCTTTTTTTTTTTTACCAGCGAGTTTAAGGGAATAAAAATGACTCAATTTCTTGATCCACGCAATCCATGTGGATGGGGGAATCCTCCCTGTTGAGCTTTTGTATTCTGACATTGGGGAGACTTCCCCACCATCAGAATACACTGATCAGCATTGCAGGCTATAGCCTGCAGAGCTGATTGAGCAGGTAAAGTACTACAGGGCATTGTACAGAAGGTAATTGACTTCTGTACAACCATAGTGCCCATACATGGATTTAATTGTGGCCAGTACCTGCTGAACCGGCCGAATTTCGATCCATGTTAGGCTGGCTTAAGTGTAGGTGTGAGATTGGAGTGTACTTTTATGATTTCTTTCCAAGGCTACACATTAATACTGGGAAATGTTATAGAACTGTGGCAGTATATGTTATGTTGCTCACAATCATTTATACCTGCTTTAATGTAATATAATAAAAGGACACACATTTTAAAAGAAAAACATACAATATATTATATTACAGCTTTGCTAAAGTGGTTTGAAAATTCAGAGCTTAATTTACGTATAAATAGATGCTAATGTTTATCAAGGTTATAGCTCACAAGTCTAGCAGCAATAAAACTGAATAATCTAGAGCAGAACTATTTAAGGACACATAATTAGAGTAATAGGTAGCAGAGTGGCTTTGCGGTTAGCAACCTCACCTTTTTGAGATGGAGTTCTCTGTTTGATACTGCAACAGAGCCCAGACAACAATAGTATACAAAACAATAGGACTTATATTTTAATGGTGTTAATTATTGTGATAATCACCCACATAGTCAAGGCAAAGTAACAGTATGTGAGTCAAAATGTAATGTTCAATCAAATAACGATTATAAAATTGAATTCTGTAATATAACAATTCATATGGTAACAATGAAATGTTGCATGCACGATTGAACTTGATTAGAGCAAATTAATTGGGGAACAGCCCTTATAATTATCAAGAGAAATATTAATAACCAAATAAATTCAGTTCAAAGTTGGCAAAATATAAATTTATAACTAGCAGTCAAAATAATAACTGCATAAAAATATGCTGTCAGTTTATGAGTGGCTTACATATTATAGCAAGATGGCACATAAGGACCACATTAATAGCATCTGAATAGACTAGGAATGGAGAAATGGCATGATCGCTTCTGGTTCTAAATGAGCCCCAGACTGAAAAAACGTAATTTGTGGGAGTCTGCACAGGCATATAGGACAGAAATACAGTAATGTCCCGTACACACGATCGGACTTTCCGGCGGAGGTCCGCCAGACTTTCCGAACGAGTGGACTTGCCCATACACGAGCTCACACAAAGGGACTTTCGGCGGAAGTGCGATGGACTTTCAAAATTAACAGACTTGCCCACACATGGAGTAAAGTCTGTTCATTTTGAACGTGACTCGAGGCACGACGGGACTAGAGAAGGAAGTCAATCTCGCTGATTTGATCGGCGAGATTGACACCTTGCGAGCCCCCGTCGCCAGGGAAGGATTTTGAGGGTTTCCCCCATGCCGAAAAAACGGTGTGGGGTCCTCCCAAAGTCCATACCAGACCCTTATCCGAGCACGCAGCCCGGCCGGTCCGGAAAAGGGGTGGGGATGAGCGAGATCCCGCCTCCTGAGCCGTACCAAGCCGCATGCCCTCAACATGGGGGGTGGGTGCTTTGAGGGAGGGGGGCGCCCTGCGGCCCCCCACCCCAAAGCACCTTGTTGATGAGGACAAGGGCCTCTTCCCGACAACCCTGGCCATTGGTTGACGGGGGCTGCGGGCGGGTATGTGAATAGGTACCCCTACCCATTTGTGACGAAATGTCTCTACACTCCGCTTGAGTGCTTTCGTCATATACCACTTCCTCCCAGTCTGAATATAGATATAAGATATTCCAACCACTCACAAGCACAAAACAAGACGACACTTGCTTAGCTGCTCAACATGGACTGATTTATTAGAACTAAAATTACAAGTATTTATAATACAGTAGAAGAGGAGGTCCCCCCTCCTGCTCATATTACTCTATCAATACACCTGTAACAAATTAACATGAGCTAATTAACTAATCCCTTTAATCAGGATTTCACTACAGGTTAGACTTGTTGTCACCGAGCTTCACACAGTAGATTATACATTATCATAAGTACAACCACAAGACATTTTGTCCTAATAGCAGGAGCTCCACTAGGAGTCAGCCCGTCTTCTACATTGTACAGAGGACAATGTGATCAGCTCTCTCAATTAATATCTTGAGTTCAGAATCAACAAACCAAGAATAGTCTTTACATATATCCTGGGAGATATTGTGGATAAATATTACTTACATTTTAAGTAATCCAAGATATATTTTCTCACTCACCCTGTACCAGGATGGCACAGGGTGACTTAGGCATAAGAGGTGTATGGGGAGCTGAAACATGGGTTTCCCAACCTTTCCAAGGGAATCTGGGTTCCACGTGCCCTCCCGTCACACCATTCACCTAGGGAAAAAAGTAAATAAAAAAAACACACTAGACAGGTTTTTAAAGTAGTTTATTAGGCAGCTCGGGGGTCTTCTTCCGACTTCGGGGGTCTCTCCGCACTTTCCGGCCTCTTCTCCCACTCTCCAGTTGTTCTGCCGGGCTCCTCCGCTATCTTCTTCCAGCTATTTTACAAGCGTTGGCCCGGGCTTCTGGTTGGTCGTCGCCGCCAACGCTGCCGCCTTCTTCTTCCTTCTCTTCTTCCAATGTTGACACAACGCTCTCTCCCACTGTAATGTGGTGGATACCCTGCATGTCGACTTTTATAGGCATAAGGGGCGGGGTCGCCAGGTGACATCACCAGGCGACCCCACCCCTTATGCCTATAAAAGTCAACACGCACTGTATCCACCGCATTACAGCGGGAGAGAGCATTGTGTCAACATTGGAAGAAGAGAAGAAGGAAGAAGAAGACAGCGGCGATGGCGACGACGAACCAGAAGCCCGAGCCAATGCTAGTAAAAGAGCTGGAAGAAGATAGCAGAGGAGCCCGGTAGAACAAACGCAGAGTGGGAGAAGAGGCCGGAAAGCGCAGAGAGACCCCCGAAGTCAGAAGAAGACACCAGAGCTGCCTAACAAACTACTTTAAAAACCTGTCTAGTTTGTTTTTTTATTGACTTTTTTCCCTTGGTGAATGGGTAGGGGTACCATGTACCCCATACTCATTCACATAGGGTGGGGGTCCGGGATCTGCGGGCCCCCTTATTAAAGGGGGCTCCCGGATTCGATACGCCCCTGCCGGCAGACCCCCGACAAACAAAAGGCCAGGGTTGTTGGGAAGAGGCCCTTGTCCTCAGAAACATGGGGACAAGGTGCTTTGGGGTGGGGGCTCGCTCGTCCCCACCCCCTTTCCTGACTGGCCGGGCTGCGTGCTCGGATAAGGGTCTGGTATTGACTTTGGGGGGACCCCCATGCCGTTTTTTCGGTGTAGGGGGTTACCCTCAAAATCCAGGCGACGGGGCTCGCAAGGTGTCAATCTCGCTGATCAGAGTGGCGAGATTGACTTCCTTCTCTAGTCCCGTCATACCTCGAGTCACATTCAAAATGAACGGACTTCACTCCGTGTGTGGGCAAGTCCGTTCATTTCGAAAGTCCGTCGCACCTGCATACAGATGGGCGGACTTCCCGACAGGAACTGAGTCCGGCGGACTTTCGACAGGAAAATTTAAAACATGTTTTAAATCTAGGTTCAGCGGACTTTTGGGAGGAAAAAGTCTGCTGGAGCCCACACACGATCGGAATGTCCGCAGGACTATGGTCCGCCGGACCAAGTCTGCTGGAAAGTCTGATCGCGTGTACGCGGCATAAGTTTCTTGAATGTCAAATATGTCCCATTACTGATTTTTGACTTCAGTGAGTGGATGTTGCTTGAGTCCTTGGAAATAATGAAAAGTAACCAGGGACCCCAATCCTCCTGAGCAGGGATAAGCAAAATGGGCAAAGTTTGGTTCAGAGGAGGTTCAATGAACCTAGGTATAAATCCAATGAATTCAAACTTAGCACCATACATAATTTAAATCTATGGGGAGCCAAACAATTACGTTTTCTGGACTTTTTCAGGGCTAATTTAAAAGCTTTTGTTATTAAAATGACATGGGTTGCTGGGCTTTTTCATAGGGGAAATGTACTAATGCAAAAAAATAAAAAATACCAGGGTAGAGAAGTTTTTTGATGCAGCTTCAACAGAGGTATGTTGGATATTGGCAGTACTGTTAAGCCTCGTACACATGATCGCACATTCTAACAAAATCCATGTTTTTTTTTTCCAACGAATGTCGGCTCAAACTTGTCTTGCATACACACGGTCACACAAAGTTGATTGAAATTTGCGAACGTCAAGAACGTGGTGACATACAACACGTACGACGGCACTAGAAAGAGGAAGTTCAATACCAAGTGCGCCACCCTTTGGGCTCCTCTCGTGTTAGTAGCAGTTTGGTGACAGACGATTGGCGCTTTTCAGCCTCCTGCTTTTCCGATCGTTACTGCTCTTTGGTTTGTGCTTGTGGGTTCGTATTTCTATTACGTATTCGATTTTCATTGCGTTCTTGTGCGCTCGTTTCTGATTTTCAGCTACGTCCTTTCTGTTTTTCAGTGCTTTCTGTTAGTTCGTTCTGACCTGCCGACCATTTTGAAGCCATGAGGACCCTCACCCCGGACCAGAGGGTTTATTACTAGAGCCAGAAGAGTGGTGGAGAACGCTTTTGTGATAATGGCCAGCCGGTTCCGCCTATTCCTTACGCCAATCAACGCGACGGGCCTGAGGCCAGACTTCAACAGGCCAGACTTCAACAAGAAACACTGACGACGCTTGAAGCTGGCCGTCCTGGCTTGCCACCCCAAAGCGCCCGCGAAGTAAGACAGAAATATGTTGAGTATTTTGCGGGTGGGGGGCCATTGATATGCCAGAAAATGTTTAAGAAACATTTTTTCCTACATTTTTTAACTTAAACTGAAAGAAGATTTCCTTTGATTTACTGCTTGGGTTTCCTTTCTCCTAGGTTCTCCAGTCGGCTTTTCTTTTTGGACATTTTCTTCAATAGTGCAAATGTAATTTATTTATTATGTTGTGGGTCTACTACACACACCTTGTTTTTGTTGTTAATGTACGTAATGCATTACTGACAAAACTATTCATCATTTTTAGCACCATGAATGAATTTTGGGGAGTCATGAAAATGGCGTGTTAGTGGCAAATTATAAAGGCACTGTGGGAGTCATTTACTAAAGGAAATTCCACTTTGCCCTCCAAGTGCACTTAAAAGTGCACATGAAACTTCACTTGTAGTGCAAAGGGGATTTGCCTTTAGTAACTAACCCCCATTGTCACTGTAAACACGAACTTACTACAAAAATTGCTATTGAGCATTGACAGAAGAAGCCACACATTGTTGATTAGAAAACATTTTACTCAAAGCACATTCACATGTGCGTTAGAAAAGGGTTTTTGAACAAACCAACATCTTTGGTGTATATTTTTTTCACATTGTAAATATCCTTTTTTGGTTAAACAGGCATGTTTCAAAGCATAACATACACAACTCAGGAGCTTACAAAGTTCAACTTTAACAAAGTGAAGGCAATATCAGACATGAGTATGTCCAAAGACTGTGTTGATATTGCCTTTATCAGATGGGGTGATGTCACCCCTGTAAAAGCCAAATTTTGAAGATGCACTCAAATTGGGATTCAAACAAGGGATTTCCCTCCTGATCCCATGACTAATGTCAACATGTGCTAGCTCCCATCATGGGGGATCAATGGACGTGTTTTGGGGGTGCAACCCCTTCCTCTCACCTAATTGAATTGGGAGGAAGGAGTTGCACCCACAAAATGCAAACATTTTAAACTTTTTTTTTTTTATCAAAAAAACACGAGAAAACTGTCCAATTTTTGTGTGTTTTAGATTCTGCCTAAAACATCAATGATGTTCTTAATTTTTTTTTGAACATCATTGATGTTTTCCTTTATATTTTCTAAATCATGATTGCACCCCATTCTCTCCCCGATGAGGATCTGGGCACCAAGATTCTTCTTCTGCAACATCCACATCACCTAAAATAGAAAAAACACACCATGTATTATAAATATGCAGGAATAGATCTCTTACCTGAAGCTGTGGTCTCAGGCACTCACCTGTCGTGGTGACAATTTCGCCCACTTCATAAACCTCTCCCTCCTTATCCTCTGCTTGTGGTGTGTGGTGTGTTCTTTAGGAGGTGGGGGGTCCCTGGTGTCCTCAGATGTCCCAAGTCTTTTCTCCCCTATGTGAATAAAAAAAAGGTATACTTAGCACACAGATATTTGAGGGCAGAAATAGGAATATGAAACATTGCTTGGAAGTGTCGTACAATTGTCTGTTATGGCAGAGTTCCAAGCAGAAGAACATTTTATTTCCTTTCTAAAGCCGAAATATTTCCCTTTTTTGTTAAAGTATCACACATGTAGACACCCCTATAGTATCCACTAGCGCACATGTGTGGGAGACCCTAAAAAGTTTGTTCTGGTGTCCCACACTAGTGCCCCTGCATCCAGATGTGTAAACAGCTGCTGAGTGTCCTCTCCTTACACTGAATCAAGTTTGCATTTCATTAAATTACGAACCCATCTAGACAACAAACTTATTTTAATACAAATAGGCATGAAAAAATGTAGTTAACCTGTATCTGCCCAAAACATCTTATAAGTGGGCGAACAAACGATGTTTCATACGACCGATTACTATGCCCATGAACATGAAAGTTGACATTTTAAAATGTACAACAGTAAAGAAAAGCACATGGAGCAGCACAAACATTAAGAAGAAGAACAGGAACAGACAACAAAATACTTACTTTTTTGCAGCACTCTCTTGATTCTTCTGTACTGATCCTGCTCCCTCAATTTTAGGTCTGACCATTGTTTACTCAGTTGATCCTTGGATCGCCATTCCCCAAAAATTCCTGTGCAGACTCTTCACAACTTTAGGCTTGATCTTGGCCTCACATTTGGGTTTGGGTAAGGTCCATGCTTCCCATCATAGTTGGCCCTTTGAAGATGTCCACCGTCTCCACCATCTCTATAAAGGCCATAATTGAGGCTTTCAATCTCCTCCAGGATCGGGAGGTTCGGGGGTCTGGCCTTTTGTCTTTGCACCTGTTGCCTCTCCGCTATGTGTTCTCTAACTGCGCTGAAAGACACGGGGCAGGAAATAGACTAGAAAGAACGTCAGGGGTGGGCGGAGTTTCAGGCCTGCGCAGTGTATATAAAGTGTAACACGCGTGCGTCGTACGTACAATCTGTGAGCGAAATGCCGAAGCAACGGAAGCAAGGATTGTTATAATGTCCAGGATAAGGTCCAGGATTCCCAGAGATCTGGAGTTGCAGCAGATTTTATGTACCCAGGCTGTATGACAGACTGCATTTTCTGGCAGGCCAGACTGAACCCAGGCCAGCACTCTCCAGTCTTCTTTCAAGGCTTCCTCCCCCCCCCAGCTGAGGCTTCCGACGATCAACCTGGGCCTTCCAGGCAGCAACATGTGGAGGAACCCAGCTTGAGTCAGGTATAGCATTCTTCAAAATATTTCTGTTTGTCAAATTAATGATGTTAAATATATGTTAGTTTTGATAACTAATTTCTGATTTCAGAAAGTGTTTTACATATCAATAGACAGTAGTGGCCACAAATGATTGGGACAATAATGAAAAATGCTGGGGTCAGGATGATAGTCTTTTCTATTTATTAACATTCACTTTGCAACAGTCATGAGCTTAAAATTGTGTGTGATTGATGAACCAAAAACTAAAAAACGATGTCCCTTTTTCATACACAGGAAAGCCTCAGCCAGGCCGCGGAAAGTGGCAGCCAGGAGGTGGCCGGGCCCAGTAGCCTGCCTGAATCCCAGATCCCTCCCCTCGCTTTCCACAAAAAAGTGACATGAAGAGGAGTAACCTAAAGGAGGCAGCAATTGGCCTATTTCTGAAGGCTACTGCGGCCCTCAGAAACCCCCCAGTGTTCAAGAGGACTATGCCTACATGACAGCCTGCAAAATGCTGGAAATGGAGGAGGGCCAATGTCTCTTATGTGAGGAAGTTATGTTACAAGCCCTAAATAAGGGGTTGCGGGCGAACTCTCAAGCCAAAGCCACGTTTGTGAGTTGAACCATGGTCCTCCTCCACCTCCTGCCACAACTCCAACACCAGGGCCACAGCCGGGAAGGAAGCATCTAAGGAAGACAAGAGAGTGATGGTCTGGGTTCAGTCTGGTCTGGCCAAAGACGCAGGCTGTTGTATGACCAGAGCCTGGGGACATATATGTCATCTGTGTGCTGTTCCTGATCTCTTGTAGTCCTGTACTGGATTGTGCTCACTATTATAAGGACTCCTCAGGCCACCAATTTTGACTGTAAAATAATTGATGTGTGCTCTGGGGTACAAAGGCTTGGCAAATTTCACCAGTTTTTCCATTGTTGCCTTCCTCTTTATTTTGTTATGACCCAGAATAAATGGCTATTTCTTTTTCACAAATACTTGGCTATGTGTTTTAGTTCAAAAGGGACCGTTTGTTTGTGAGTAGGCTGGTACATTTCAAAAATACAAGGTCAAAATAACAAGGGACACCAACCAACGTCCTTGAGGTTAAAAAATACAAGATAATAATGGTGTTGTAACTTGACACACAAAATGAGAAATAATATTATGGAGAGCACTAGAAAAAAAATGCAGAGCTTGATAAAAAAAAATAAAAAAAAATAAAACATTATTATGGAGATGTGACGAAATTTTTTTTTATATTATTCATGAGATCACGAGAAATAATAAAGAAATCAGTTTGTGAGAACTCTGTGTGAATATGAGCAGCAAAACAACTTCATTCTTCTAGCATTCTAAAGAAGAAGAGAATGAGCTGCATTAAACTATTTAAAAAATTGCAGCGTGACGAATGTGCTATCTCGATTACGAACGCTAGTTTTACCAGACCGAGCGCTTCCGTCTCGTAATTTTTTCTGAGCATGCGTGGCACTTTGTGCGTCGGAATTGTGTACACATGATCAGAATTTCCGCAAACAAATTTTGTTGTCGGAAAATTTGAGAACCAGATCTCAAATTTTGTGCGGCGGAAATTCCAATGGAAACTGTCCGATGGAGCCTACACACAGTCGGAATTTCCGACAAAAGGCTCCCATGGAACATTTTCCGTCAGAAAATCGGACCGTGTGTACGAGGCATTAGTATGTACTGGAACTCCCGGTTGCTATTGCAGCAGGGAGATTATTTGAGGTTTCTCAGCTGCCATATATCTCAAGCTTGGGTAGCTGGTACTTCCATGGCAATGCCAGCAGGGAGAGTTAAAGGAGCCCAGAAACAATCTGTGCCATTATTTTATTCTACAGAGTCTCTGCTTTCAGAAAATATATAATGTTTTAGAGTTTTAAGTATAGGCATAAAATTGTGAAGAATAGGGATGAGCCAAACACCCCCGGGTTCGGTTTGCACCAGAACCTGCAAACAGACCGAAAGTTCACACGAACGTTAGAACCCTATTAGTTACAATGGATGCGAACGTTCGAAATATAAAGTGCTAATTATAATGGCCAATATGCATGTTATTGTCATAAAAAAGGATTTGGGGACCCGGGTCCTGCCCCAGGGGATATGTATCAATGCAAAAAGAAGTTTTAAAAACTGACATTTTTTCTGGCGCAGTCATTTTAATGATGTATAAAGAGAAAAAAAAAGTGAAATATTCCTTTAAATATGGTACTGTCAGAGCGGTACTTACCGAGGCCGAGATGCCGAGAGCGGTTCACCCTTGCGACCCGGCGCAGGAAGCCCCTGGAGATGGAACAGGGAGCGAACGGCACCAGGAGGCACAGGCCACCTCCGATATGTAAGCAGGAACTGACGGGGCACCTGGAGGTGATGGGGACCTGGCCCGTGTGGCCGGCAGATGGCAGGGTAAGGAGGCAAGGACCAAACGCCCGGCTGGGGTGCTGACACTGGGGAATCTGGTAGCGATCAGGTGGACTAGCCAGAGGGTCAAACACAGGAGATTATCAAGGAAGTCCGTAGGCAAGCCAGGGGGTCAAACACAGGAGATTATCAAGGAAGTCCGTAAGGCAAGCCAGGGGGTCAAACACAGGAGATTATCAAGGAAGTCCGTAAGGCAAGCCAGGGGGTCAAACACAGGAGATAATCAAGGAAGTCCGTAAGGCAAGCCAGGGGGTCAAACACAGGAGATGATCAAGGAAGTCCGTAAGGCAAGCCAGGGGGTCAAACACAGGAGATAATCAAGGAAGTCCGTAAGGCAAGCCAGGGGGTCAAACACAGGAGATGATCAAGGAAGTCCGTAAGGCAAGCCAGGGGGTCAAACACAGGAGATTATCAAGAGAAGTCAGGCAATCCGGGTTGGCAACAGTAAGTTCAAGTCAGGGATCTTTCAGAAACACAGGACGCACAGGCACTTAGCTGGAGAGACAGACCAGCAAGGTGCCTGTGCGTCAGGGCGCTTTAAATAGGCGCCCGAGTGACGCTAATTGTGCGTCATCGCCGCCAGGTGGGCGCTAGTGCGCATGCGCCGGCGCCGGACCGCCGAGCCGCGAGTGCGCATGCGCCGGAGCGCCGAGCCCCCGCGCATGCGCACTAGAGAGCGGGCCGTTCGTCCGGCGCCGCTCTCCTGATAGGTACCTGGGGGGTGTCTAAAGTATGCCTGTGAAGTGGCATGTGTTTCCCGTGTTTACAACTGTCCCTGCACAAAATGACATTTGTAAAGGTAAAAAAGAAGTCATTTAAAACTGCTTGCGGCTTTAATGTCATGACACAGATGGCTGGATTAGATGACAACAGGGCAGAAGGGCAGATACAGGTTGTATACTGTGCTGTGCTAGAATCACACAGCACACACACTAACTCCTGCAGATGGTTGTATTGGTAGAGAACAGCACTTTCCCCACACACGAATGCCTGAGAAGAACACACTATCCCTGCCTATTTTTCCTCTATCCCTACACTTTCCCCACACTCAAAGGCTGAGAAGAATACACTATTCCTGCCTATTTTTCCTCTATCCCTACACTTTCCCCACACAGAAATGATTCACATATAGTGTACAGTACACTGTCCCTGCCTAGCAATACTCTTTCCCTCAACGCTGGAACACACTACACGAGGCCGCCGGCGCGGCGGCCTCATATAGTGTGGGGTGTGTACTAAACCCCCTGAGCTATAATTGCCCACAGGCATCCTGCCTGTGGCCAATTATTGCTCTCCTCGCCGCTGGCTCTATGATTGGCCAAGCATGCGGGGTCACAGTGCATGCTTGGCCAATCATCAGCCAGCAATGTGGACCGTTCGCATCACACGAATTTGATGCAAACGGCCCTCAGAGTTCTGAACTCGACGAGCGGACGAACGGCCGATGTTCGATTCGAACATGGGTCCGAAACGAACACCGGGCCCAACCCTAATGAAGAATGCCCACCAACTGTATGAAAGGAAAAAAAGACAGTGACTCTTCAGTGAATCTAGTCTCTACTTTTCACCTTATGAAAGATTCCCAGTGGACAGCTGGTTTATAAATGAAGGGGCAGGGATGGTGGCTGATGTCACTAACCAAATATGGCCATTGCCATTGCTATTCCAAATGTAAAATTACTTTGAGCAAACCTTAAACTCATCCCTAATTTAAACATACTGGGGGGGGGGGGGTTACTAAAACTGGTGCACACAGAATCGGGTGCAGCTGTGCATAGTAAACAATCAGCTTTTGGGTTTTAGGGCAGGTTCTCACTGGTGCAATGTCTGGGATCGGATGTGATTCACACCGCACTGCGGTGCAAATCACATACAATCTCTGTGCAATGCAATTTCAGCCATACAGATAGTATGCCTCAATTTGCATCAAACTCGCACAGGACCCTTTTTTTGATCCGCAGCAGAACCAGATTACATGGGTGTTCACACCCATGCAGTCCAATTCCTGTCCAAGTTTACAGATCGCACTGTGATATATTCAAACTGATTTGGGGGTGTCATTAACTTTTACCTGATATTCCCAGCATATCGCATAGGCCTGTGTGAACTGCCACCGGGAGACATGCGATGCAGGAACCCGCAGTAGATTCACAGGGTTCTCGCATTGCAGCAGTGTGAACCAGCCCTTATAGTCAAAGCCCAATTGAACAAGCTGGAATTAGAAGCTGATTGATTACTATGCACAGCTGCACCCAATTCTGTGCGCTCCAGTTTTAGTAAATCCCCCCACTATGTTAGTCAGAAACCAGGAATGGAAATAAATGGAATTGCAAGTTACCCAAATAATGTTTATTTAATGTTCTAAAATGTATTTATAGGTCAGTGTGAATAGATGTATGAACTTGTTTTTTTTTTGTTTCCTTTAACAAAAAACAAGTATTTAATGGAGTCTGACAGTTTTTTGTTGTTGTTGTTTTTTTTGTTAACTTTTTTGTCTTATAAGTTTGTCCTAAACATGTTTGAAGTCATTTACTGTTGACTGTTTTACTACCTCTGCTGGAACTTTATTCCAAGTATCAACTGCTCTTTTAGCAAAATAATACTTTCTAAGATTAGTTTTGAACTTTCATCCAGTTATTATGACGTCATGTCCCCGTGTTCTTGATTTTGGTTTTATATTGAAAAAACTGCCCTCCTGATCCTTATTCACCCCCTTGATGTACTTAAAGGTTTCAATCATATTTCCCCTTTCCCTTCTTTCCTCCAGACTGTACATATTTTGTTCCAGAAGTCGCTCTCGATATGTTTTATCTCCCAAACCTTTCACCATTTTTGTTACCCCTCTCGGGACTCGTTCTATATTATCAATATATCTTTGTAAGTAAGGTCTCCATAACTGGACACAGTATTCTAAATGAGGTCTCACTAAAGATCTATATAGGCGAATCAGAACCTGCTTCCTCCCGCTGGTGATCCCTCTAGTGATGCATACTAGAATTCTATTTGCTTTCCCAACTGTCTGGTCACACTGTTTGCTTATTTTGCAATCGTCTGAAATAAGCACCCCCAAATCGTTTTCCTCTGTAGTTCTGGCTAACACTGTACCCCCAATGTTGTACTCTCTCAAGGTATTATTTTTCCCTCTGGGTGCATTATTTTACATTTGGAAACGTTGAACTGCAGTTTTGACTGCTTTGACCAATCTGCCAGCAATGCCAAATCATGTTTTGAGGGGGAAAAATCCACTTTAAGCCCTTATCTTTATCTCTAAACACTCATCCAGTCACTGACGTATGCAGAAAACGTTGACACTGTCACAGAAAAAAGCTTTTTTTTTGCATGGTATGCATTGTTTATGAGCTAAAATAAATAATATTGGGCAGTGACTTCTATAAGCATTGGCAAAAGCAAGGGTTACCACTATCATACAAGCATATGGCTCAAATTCAACATGTAAAATTTTTTTTATTTAGTCCAAAAGATTCTTAGTCATTCAATAGTGTCATAAAAACAAACAACACATATTAATCTATAACATTGTATATATTGTTTAACAAAAAATAAAAAAAAGAAGTAAAGGAGAAATCATATCCATGAAACATTATTGAAATAAGGCTGTGATACATCACTGCGACTGCAAATCAAGATAAACACTTTAACAGTTATTATAAATGGCATACAAGATTGAGTAGTGTATTAGAAGTTTTTTTTCGTATCTGTACAAAGTCCAACCTTGTGAAAGACATTGACATAGTTGAATAGGAAAGCTTTCCAAAAAGTGGATTTCTGGTTCAACATTCTTTTAATCCTGACTTCTGTACACAATCTCCTTATTGTAATTGGATTTAAGGATATTTCAGATCTGCAAAATCACTGATCCAATACTCTTGCAATATGTGTACATGTAATACCATGGTAAGCCAGCTAATGATAGAAACAAACCTAAAGCTAAACTCCAGTGAACTTAAAAAAATTGCCTATGCACTGGGGCTCCCTAGGCACTGCAAGGGTTAAAAGCTTGTTTTGTCTATGGTACTATTAGAAAGCAATTTGACTTACCTTACCCTCACTCCTGCAGGCTTCCCACACTCTGTTACCTGTGTCATAAAGTTGCCTTCCTTTGGCATCTGTTGATCAGATGCTTACAAATCTAAATGTAGGTATCTTTATACATGTAATGTGTCATATAAAAGTATTTGTATACAGTATACTTTTCTAATGACCATTATATGACCAGTAACACCTAAAACTTTAGTACACTGAGGCACACAGAAAGCCTATCTCGTCTTTTCAACCTAAGCTTTCTAACACTGCTTTATGCAAAGGTTGACACTTGCACACATTCTCTTAAAGATATTTTTTTTTCTTTTTTTTGCCTGTTATTCATTAATCAGCTAAATGTAAATTGTGCAATTTTCTAATATATTTTATTTCCCAAAAATATATATTATATGGAAATAGAATTGGGTGAACAGTTTAGCCCGAGCATGAGTTTGTGCCGAACATTGGCTGTTCGCCCCGCCTGGGAAACACCCAAATTTGCAGGGTGTTCGGCTGGTGTTTGCCCTGCTGAACGCTCTGCAATGCACTGTCCGCTGCCCAATCAGGGCACAATAAAAGCTGGTTGTTACGGAGCGGGGCCCAGGAAGCCCGCCACAGCGTCCTCAACAACCGTTGAGTCATCAGCTGTCAATGGGTTTCCCAGCTGACAGCTTAATTTTACAAAAAAAATAAAAAATACATATGATGGTAAAAAAATTGTTAAAAAAAAAACTGCGTGGGGTCCCCCCAGGTCATACCAGACCCATACCAGGGTTGTAAAGAAGAGACCCTTGCCCCATCAACTTGAGAACAAGGTGCTTTGGGATGGGGGGCTCAAAATCACCACCCCCCATCGCATGTGGCCTGGTATGGTTCAGGAGGCGGGGGTGCTCGCTCATCCCCCCTTTCCTGACCTGCCAGGCTGCGTGCTCAGGCAAGGGTCTGGTATGGGACTGGATGGGACCCCATGCCATTTTTTTCTTTATTTTTTTTAGCAATTGCAATTGCAACTGTGAGTCATTTTAAATGTGATTTGATTCAATTTACTTTATTTAGAATTTTTATTTTTGCTGCAGCATGTTCTATGCATGCTACAGATGCTCCACTTTACATGCAGACTAAGGGTACCCCCAGGCACTATATTTAAAGGAATTCTTCATTTCTTGTTGTTGTACTTTAAGCTTTATTAAAATCATTGCTCCTAAAAAAAAATATTGTTTTAAAAAAAACATTTTGCATTGGTACATGTCCCCCAGGGCAGTAGCCGGACCCCCATACTTTTTTTTGGCCAATTACTTGCATAGAAGCCTTTAAAATGGGCACTTCTGATTTTTCGGGTTTGGTTCCCATAGACTTCAATGGGGTTTGTCGTTCATGATTAGAACTCTTTCCCTGTTCGGGAGTTCCGAACCGAAGAGGGGGGTGTTCTACCCATCTCTATATGAAAATACTGGTATGAAAGTTTTCTCAGTATAGTGCATACTGAGTATTATGCTGACAACCAGAAAAAGTTTTAAAAATACTTTTCTTTTTTATTTTCCCAGTGGACACATGACCACTGTACATGACCACTGTAGCTCCATTCTTTAACCACTTGACGTCAGCGCTATAGTCAAACGACGGCTACAGCGTGGACCTGAACCTTTGCGCAGTCCCCCTGCAGGGCGCACGTGGCGCGCGCTGTGATCTCTGAGTCACGAGACTCAGGTGATCACCGATCCGAGTAAGGGCCCGATCCCGGCCCCTTACCACGTGGTCAGCCAATGACAGCTGATCACGTGTGTAAACAAAAGCTTGGTAATGGTTTTTTTTTTCTCCTCACGCTGAAAGCATGAGGAGAAAAAAAAGCAGATCACCGGCTTATGTTCAAGGGATATTGGTCTCGAAGAGGAAGGAGGCACATCTGCCTCCTCCTCTGCCTCCTCTGTGCCAATAAGTACCCCCTGCCAGTGCCCACAGTGCCACCTATCAATGCCCATGAGTGCCACCTATCGATGCCCACAAGTGCCACCTATCAATGCCCACAAGTGGTGCCAATCAATGTCTCATCAGTGCCACCTAGCAGTGCTGCCTTTCAGTGTAACCTGCCAGTGCCCATTACTGCCACCCATCAGTGCCCATCACTGCCACCTATCAGTGCCCATCACTGCCACCTATCAGTGCCACCTATCAGAACCACCTATTAGTGCCACTTCTCAGTGCCAACCTATGCCCCCTCTCAATGCCCTTCAGTGCCACCCATCAGTGCCACCTCTCAGTGTCACCTCTCAGTGCACACCAGTGCCGCCTATCAGTGCACACCAGTGCCGCCTATCAGTGCCCACCAGTGCCACCCTATCGGTGCCCATCAGTGCAGCCCATCAGTGCCCATCAGTGCAGCCTCATCAGCGTACATCAATGAAGGAGAAAAATTACCTGTTTGCAAAATTTTATAAAAATATATATTTTTAATTCTTTTTTAACAAAAAAATAAAAACCGCAGAGGTGATCACCCCCAAAAGAAAGCTCTATTCGTGGGAAAACAAATTAAAACATTTCATTTCGGTACAGTGTTGTATGACCGCGCAATTGTCATTCAAATTGCGACAGCGCTGAAAGCTGAAAATTGGTCTAAACAGGAGGGGGGTTTAAGTGCCCAGTAAGCAAGTGGTTAACGTTGCATCAGTGGCTGGGGTATGTATCTAAGGCGTATCACTTCATTCTACACCTTACAATATCCAGCATTGGTGCCCCCTATAGGCTGATAATTGGGTACATTCACAAAAGGAACTCACATGTGGTATTTAGGTGTCCAGACACATTTTCCCTAAACATTGCATGCAATCCTGTGACTGTCTATTCACTATACCGTTTTGCAGCACCTACCAGATAAAAAAGGGTTAAAATCAAGTCACAGAAGGAAATAAATAAATGCATGCAGTAATTACATAGGGATCCAGACATGTGGTATTTAAGGAATGTAAAAATATAATATATCAATTCTCTTAACAGTAATGCATAGAAACCTAAATATAGAAACATGGAAATCATTGGGATTGATTTACTTAAAGTATAACTAAAGGGAAAACATTTTTTTTTTAGTTTTGGATAGAGTGGGGTGAATTAGAAAACCTGTCAGGTTTTTTTTGCTACCTGTGTCCCCATTAGGGAGATTTACCCTTTATATTGGTTCTGTTTACCATTATCATTGAAAGTAAAAGAAAATCTCACATTTTGGGTTGTCCCCAGAAAAGTAATAAAGGAGACATCTTCCAATGGGACACAGATGGCAAAAAACATAACAAACTGTACAATTTGCAAGTTGCTCCAGAGCTTTGTAAATGAGGTAAAGCTTCACTCTACAAAAAATACCAAATCACATGCAAAGAAAATGAAAAAATGCATTTTTGCTTACACATGATTGGATGATGGAAGTCAGCAGAGCACACCCTCAATCACTATGTTCTGGAGTAACTGCACTTGCACGTCCCACAGTCTATCTGCCTTTAGTAAATCCACCCCATTACATGTAGTGAAATATATATAATTTCTACGATAATTTCTTCAGGTTTTTGGAGACTTTTTTGTGTACGGTGTGTAGAAGCATATTCATCATTTGCTGCAAACCTCCCAATCGCTCCAAACATTATACAATGTACATGCATATCACAATGGTCTAATCCCTAGTTAGAACATACAGTATGTCATACGTAGTGGGGATAATTTATTTATTCACAATTATTGTTGGCTCAAATGTTCGCAAGACAGAATGGAATTATGAATACACAAGTATTCTTACAATTTACTTCATGTTTTTTTGACTCTGGGTAATGAAATGCTAAATTTAAAGTCCCATGACCACTGTTTCCTTTTACATATAAAGTATTCTTACAAAGCTGTTAGGAGAGGGGTGTCATCAATTTGAAGGTTTGGCAGATGAATACCAGAGTGACGCTTTCAAGAACATCAGAGAATGGCTATTGTCTAACAAGAAAAAACACACCTGTCCAAAGAAATAGCAATATCACAGCAAAAATAACTTTAAAGCAGGGTTCCTTAACCAGGGTTCCATGGAATCCTAGGGTTCCTACTAGACATGTGCAATTCGTTTCGATTTTTTTCGTTTTTCGTTTTTTTTCGTTATTTTCGTTCGTTCGTTTTCGTACGAATGAACGAATCATTCGAATCGTACGAATCAGAATAACGAATCGTAACGAATCGTTCGAATCGTACGAATCCGATTAACGAATCATTCGAATCGAACGAATCCGAAAAACAACGAAAATCCGAAAAAAAAATAATTAGAAACAACGAATGTACTAATGAAGAAAATCCGAAAAACGAAAACGAACGAAAAAATTTGTACATTCGTAACTTTTTTTTTTGTTGAATTGGTAATTTTCCATGTCCCTTACAATGGTGCTGCTAAACGTGCTTCGAATGGATTGAACAAAAAAAATTCGTAACTTTTTTTTCGATTCGTAACTTTTTTTTCGATTCGTAACTTTTTTTTTTTCGATTCGTAACTTTTTTTTTTTTTTTTCGATTTGTAATTTTCCGTGTCTCTATTGAACCAAAAGATTCGTACATTCGTAACTTTTTTTTCGATTCGTAACTTTTTTTTTTCGATTCGTAACTTTTTTTTCGATTCGTAACTTTTTTTTTTCAATTCGTAACTTCTTTTTTTTTTTTTTCGATTTGTAATTTTCCATGTCTCTATTGAACAAAAAAATTCGTACATTCGTAACTTTTTTTCGATTCGTAACTTTTTTTTTTTCGATTCGGAACTTTTTTTTTTCAATTCGTAAATTATTAAAATGTAATAATAGCATACACATTACATCAAATTATGAATTATGCTCCGATTACGAATCTACAAATGTTACGAATGTTACGAATGTACGAATAAATACGAATGCATCCGAAAATTAAACTAACGAAAAAACAAATCAACGAAAAAATAACTCTTACGAATGTACGAATCGTTACGAATACGAACACCAACGACTTACGAATGTACGAATCGTTACGAATCCGAACAACGACGACTTACGAATGTACGAATCGTTACGAATCCGAACAACGACTACTTACGAATGTACGAATCGTTACGAATCGACGGAAACCAAAAAAAACGAAACGAAAAAAAAAGAATTTTTTTCGGAAACTAAAAAAACAAAACGAAAAAAACAAATTTTTTTGTTGTGCACATGTCTAGTTCCTACAGAGGTTTGATAGCAGAAAACAAATACTCTTGCGCACAAGTGAGTTAACCAGGTGGACTAGAGTTCGTAGTGGACAACGCCTCAGGCCTTGCTGCACTCAACGATAGGGGTATCCTAGCAGTCAAAAAGAGCAATGGAAAAAAGAGGGCACACCCAACTTGTGCATTTTCCTTGGATACATTTTATTAAAAGAGTAAATTAAAAACTACTCACAAACATGTGAAAAAAAACGCAATATAAATAGCCTAAAAATAGAAGGCTATTTATATTGTGGTTTTCTTTCACATGTTTGTGAGTATTTTTTAATTTACTCTTTTAATAAATAAAATATATCCAAGGATAATGCACAAGGTTGGTGCGCCTTCTTTTTTTCCCATTTCTCTTTTTGACTGCTAGGATACCCCTATCCTTGAGGGCAGCAAGGCCTGAGGTGTTGTCCACTACAAACTCTAGTCCACCTGGTTAACTCACTTGTGCGCAAGAGTATTTGTTTTCTGCTATCAAAAATGTATTGGGGACTCCAACTGCAAGGTGTGATTTTTTCCGTTGGTATTACTGTTCAGAGTGTAGCTGTTTTCTGAGAAGGCTATTTATATTGCGGTTTTCTTTCACATGTTTGTGAGTAGTTTTAATTTACTCTTTTAACAAAATATATCCAAGGATAATGCACAAGACTGGTGCGCCCTCTTTTTTCCATTTCACTTTTTCCTACAGAGGTTACCAGGGGGAAAAAAAGTATAAAAAATGTCACACATATATAAATACCCTTCTTTCACCAATAAAAAAGACAATGTTGTATTTTTTTATTGATGGAAGAAGGGTAATTATATACTGTATGTGTGAAATGTTATACTACTTTTATTCAATATTTGACATTTTAAAGATATTTTGGATTTACCTAATTGAACTTAGTTGTTTTTGATACACCACATGTGTCCTGTGAAAGCAGCTTCCCTTTGACTGGTATTCTAATTAGACATGTGCACACTGAAATATTTCATTTCGGAATTTCGTTTTCGTCCAAAAAATAAATTTATTTAGATACTCCCAAAATTCATTTTTATTTATTTAGTTTTGTTAAAAAATGCATTTGTCCAAAAATCCGAAATAATTAAGGTTGAATCTATCATTGAAGGCTTATGGTGTCTGTTGAATGTTCTAAGAAAATTTGACGGAATAGCTTGTAGGCGGAAGATTCGACGGAGCAGCTAAACTGTACGACACTGCAATCGTACATTTCCGGTCGAATGTTCCGCCTACAAGCTATAGTAGAATTCTAATGTTGTATGACACTAGTAATAATTATATTTATTAATCAGTCAACCAACATTAGAATTCTTCTATAAAATATGGGCGGGGCATTTGATCATAAATGTCCACTTGCAGCGCCTGCTTCTTCGAATCTTCATATCGAATCTTCATGTCGAATCTTTTCTCTCTATGTCGAATAATCTTGGACTAATAGAGTTAGGTTAGTCACATTCAGCCTTTTTTGCTATTGTCTCTATAATGTCAAATCTTTTCTCTCTATGTCAAATCTTTTCTCTATATGTCAAATCTTTTCTCTCTATGTAGAATAATCTTGGACTAATAGAGCTAAGATTAGGCACATTCGACCACAGGTTGGATGGACAAGTATTGCTATTGTCAGCGTCATGTTGAATCTCCTATCTATATCGAACTGTCACAACGAAAACGAAAATAAAGCATTTGTTTATGTCGGATCTTTCGGTTTTCGGATTCTGCATGTTCGTTATCATTTGTTAAAACGATAATGAAAATACCCGAAATTCAGATGAAAATGCATTTGGACGAAAACAAATACACATATCTAATTCTAATCACCTTTTTTCTTTTGTATAAAATACATATACTGCAGGGACCTCACTAACTTAGTAAGTTTGCATATTTCTATGGTTTAAAGTAATTGTTAAGTCTCGTTTTTTATTTATTTTTTCCTCTATAAAAATAACTAACATGTTATACCTGCTCTGTTGCAGTGGATTTGCACAGATAAGCCCAGATCATCCTCTTCTTGGGTCCCTCTTCTGTGCTCATGGCCCCTCCCTCCTATCGAGTGCCCCCACAGCAATTGGGAGCACCCAAGCCGAGCTGCATCTCCGTGTGTAGCAATGATGCTGGAATTTCAACTACATTCTTGTAGCATGGTCAGCCCTTTCCCAGAAATTAGCTAACTGGCAGGATCAAGAGGTAAGTAATCTTTTAAACAGAAGTGCAATTTAACATGTACAAGACTGTATTGCCTGTTCATACACTACAGTAAACTTTTTACTTCTTTCACTGAAACCATCCAAGCTCTTAACTGACAGTCTGGTTAATTATGTCCTTTTAAAATTTTTGAATCTCACATCTGTGGACACATTTACTCATTCATTCATTTACATTACAAAGTAACAATTGCTTTAAGGCCCAGCTCAAGTCAAATTCAGACTTCTGCTTTGATAGAGCAGCTAAGAATTAGGCCTTTGTTAGGGATGAGCCGAACATAAGTGGGATTGGTTTGATGGAGGTTCAGCAAATGTTAATGAAGCTTGGGTGTGAAATCCAAATCTCATTAAAGGCAAAGGGAGCCAAATAAAAACAAAAACAACACAGTAATGATGATTTTGTTAGGATAATTGGCAAGGGGTTGTCAAACAAATGGCATGTCAGGCTGGGCACTGGCCTGGGGGAACATGTAGTGCAAAAAAGAAAAACAAAGGCGTAGATCAGTTTAGAGTTAACTGAAAATTATGGCCTTAGAATTATTGCTCATGTTCTGATGTTTGTGATGATACCTTACATGTGTGACATGATTAATGTTTAATGTATACATATACCTGTACGCAGGACATTTTTTCTCAGAAAATATGTGCTGGAACTCAACCATGACCCCCCCCCCCCCCCCACACACACACACACACACACCTCCAAACTGCATTAAATAGTGGGTGTGGTCATTTTTTGTTACAAGCAGTAGAAGGGTCTCAAAGGGGCATTAAATACCAGGAGTGTATTATGTACAGATTGCAGAGTTCGGGTGGAGGTATTACACATAGAGTGCAGAGTTAAGGGATGCGCAGAGTTCAGCCTTCTTCCACAGTTACTTACCTCTGCATCCCCCATCCTCATCTCACTTTCACCCCTCTTCAGTTCTGACCTCTGCATGCAACTCCCCCTCACTGTCCCATCTTCTTCCTTCCTGCCTCAAAGCTCCACCATCTTCGACATATCTTACTTGTGTTGCTGTATTAGGCTTAAGCACTCAGCCGGCTCTAGTACCTCCCAGCATATTGTAGGTGGCTCTGCCTCTCTTACTTGCAAGGCACCCCAGGCACCTGCATCTCCCTCGTCCTGATCCTGCACTCAGTAAGATCCGCTCAGGAGATCAGATCTGTGGGAGCCATTGGGAGACAAGCTGTCACTTGTAAACAAGAAGCAGGACTTCTCTGTTTACTAGTGAAAGTGGTGAACAGGGAGCAGAGGGCCTGAGCCAGAGGTGGTGGAACTGAGTTCCACCAAGTTCCAGCTGAAAAAAAGCCCTGCCTGTACGTACTTACCCTATGCTGAGCTTTATGTTTTTAAAAAAATATATATATTTTTTATATATAATTTATTTTTTTTTTTTTTACACTTTTCATTATTATTTATTTTTATTTTTTTTCTACTTTATTGACATGACAAGGGGGGCTAACAAGCTCCTTATGTGATAGTATGTGCCAGGTCCTCTTTATGAAGCCATCCGGGGTCCATTAGACCCCCAATGTCTCCCGTGGCCTCCAAATCAGCTACTCAAGCACAGCTTGTGCCGGAGAAAGTGGACCCTTTTAGAGTCCTATAAAGGAGATCAGACAACTCTAGAGCTGCCCAATCACTTTTATCTTAAAGCTCCTTGCCAACTTTCTAAGCTGGTATCAAGCTCACCGCTGCACCGCTCATCTACCAAGACATGTATAAATGTACTGTACCTTGGTAGACAAGTGGTTAAGCTCCTTAAAGACAGGAAATGATGTAAATGTACAGTATGTACAGGTTTGCGTAAATTGGCCGTGATATGTGAATACATTTAATAAATAATAAAGTGGCTTTGTGGTTTAAAACTGGTGTAAAATTGCAGCTGTTATAACATTTTAGCTTGGCGTGAACTTTTTTACTTTGGGTGCAGTGCTGATCAGGCGGTGCTTTAAAATTTTTTACTGGTGTTTTGAGTTACAGACTCATTGTGAGGGAGTCCTTCTGTCCCAGAAGGTCCTCTTTACGATAACACAGCATCCTGGGGAGGAATTCTGCATACATGGCAGGGTATCAGGGATGTATGTGAATGAGGGATTGCAGAGTATCAGTATTGTTCATGGCAGGGTTGTTTTCATTCAGCATGCTGTATCGCTGAAAGCAGGGTAAGAAAAAAAAGAGCCATTTATGCAGGCTATTGCTGTGTATTGCAGGGTATGGAGGGATGGCTGAGCATGGATGGATGGATCAGTGGTGACTGCAGAGCAGGCTGTGGGCACTACAGATCCCGCCCACAGCACTGCTGCCACCGATCCCTCCCCCTCTCCTCTCACACTGTACCGATCGGTACAGAGAGAGGAGGGGTGTCAGGGTCCTGGCCGCCCGGTGCGGCCCAGATTGCCTCCACGTAGGCAGACGGTTACCCCCATGCCCTCCAGGCATCAGCGCGGGCGTTGGCGCGCGCCGCGGGCGCGTGCACGCGCGCGACCGGCCCGCGGGCGCGCTCCCGTGCGCTAATAGCGGGGCGCGCGCCCGTGCGCGTGCACGGGCGCGTTTAGCGCTGTTTGGCGCCAGTGCGCCTATTTAAGGATCAGGGCTGCAGCCCTGCGGTGCTGTTCGTCTGCAGCTCTGACCTGAATCTCCTGTTTGAACCTGCCTGAACCTATCTGCGATCCTTGGAACCCGACCCGGCCTGTCTGACCCCGCTGACCTCTCTACTCCTGGACCCCGGCTTGCCTGACTCTGCTAAAGGACTTACCACCTGTTGCCGAACCTCTGCCTGTCACTTGACCATCCGTCTGCCTGCCGTCTATGCCTATCTGCCTTCCTTGTGACCCGGCCTGTCTGACTACCTCTGCCGTCCGAGTGTGCCTCTCTCCCGCACAGGATCTGCCTCCGCTGCTGCTGCTCCAGAGACTACCTCTCTCTTCGGTCATCCGACCCCGAGCCTGCTGTGCCATCACCTGCAGTTCCTGCCACCTAAAGACCAGCACCAGCATCCTGCTTCATCCTGCACCAGCTGACTCACCGGACGGACACTCCTACTCCGCTGTGCTCACGGGTCCCCTGTTCCCATTCCAGTGGACCCTGAACCAGAGTCGTAAGAGAGGTCCCCTTCCGTCAAGCCAGGCTCGCCACCAGGTACCTTACAGTACGAACAGCCCAGATGACCGAGCCTGCGGAAGGAACCTCGTCCATGCAGGACTTCTGCTCCCACCTTGCAGCCCTCACCCAAGCAGTGAAGTCTCTACAAGAAGGCTATACCAGGCTAGAGGGACAGGTACAGCAGCTCTCCGGTCCTATGGCTGCTGCACCTCCTGCACCACCTGTTCAACCCACGGTTCAGCCTGCAGTAGTGATGCTTCCTCCAGAGCCAAGGGTACCCGTTCCGGAAAGATTCTCAGGAGATCGGTCCAAGTTCCCTGCCTTCCGAGATGCCTGTCAGCTTTATTTTGCACTTCAGCCCAGGACTTTTTCATTGGAAGCCACCAAGGTGGGGTTCGTAGTATCTCTCCTGCAAGGAGAACCTCAATCTTGGGCCCACCGTCTTCTGAGAGTCGATTGCCCACAGATCCAGGATCTTGCTACCTTCTTCCAGGCAATGGAACAACTCTATGACGACCCCCAAAGAACCACTACAGCCGAGACCGCCTTATCCACGCTCCAACAAGGCCGTAGAATGGCCGAGGACTACATCTCTGATTTCAGGCGCTGGAGCGCGGACACTCGGTGGAACGATGCAGCCCTTAGGCATCAATTCCGCACAGGCCTATCTGAGAGTCTGAAGGATGAACTGGCTCGAGTGGGGGTTCCCGAGTCTCTGGAAGACCTGATTACCTTGACCATCCAACTGGATCGCCGGCTCCGGGAACGCCGAGCCGAACGTTCCTCTCAACCGACCCGCCCGGCCTGGATGGTGGCAAGGGCACCAACTCCAGCTACCCGCTATTTTCCTGCACCTGCTTCAGTTCCAGCCAGCCCTGCTTTCGACGGCCCTGAACCAATGCAGATCGGACTTATGCGCTCCACCCTGACTCCTGAGGAGCGTGCCAGGCGCCGGCAGCTGAACCTTTGCCTCTATTGTGGTGGCCCTGGACATTACGTGAACAACTGCCCAGTCAAGATCCGTAAGTGTCTTTCTTCTGTCTCTTCTAAACCTGCACCTTGTCCCAGCAACACCACTCACCTGGCTCTTCCCCTCTTGTTGCAGCTTCAAGGAAAGACAATCCACACCAACGCTATCCTTGACTCCGGAGCATGCAGTTGTTTTATCGATGCCACCTTTGCCAACTTACACGGCCTACCCCTCCGAGAGAAGACCCAGGGACTTTCTGTTTTCTTGGCCGATGGGTCACGCATTAAATCAGGTCAAGTGACCCAAGAGACCTTGCCCCTGCCTGCCACCATCTTGTCCCAGCACCAAGAACTATTGATACTGGATGTAATTTCCTCTCCTCTCTTCCCAGTGATTTTGGGCATGCCATGGTTCCAAGCCCACAACCCTTGCATTAACTGGTCAACGGGACAAGTAAAATTCCAGTCCCCTTATTGCCGTCAGCACTGCCTACCTGAGCCCGCTGGGGCACCCTCTGCTCTGTGTTGCCTGAACTCCGATCAGGACTTGTGCCGGGCCGTGCCCAAAACTTACCACGACTTCCTCGACGTGTTCAGTAAACGAGGGGCAGACTCCCTGCCGCCCCATCGTCCATATGACTGTCCTATCGAGATCCTTCCAGGCGCCGAAATCCCATTCGGTCGCATCTTCCCTTTATCCGAAAAGGAGCAGGAGGCCCTGAAGACTTACATCGCGGAGAACCTCGAAAAAGGGTTTATCCGTCACTCCACTTCCCCAGCAGGCGCAGGGATATTCTTTGTTACCAAAAAGGACCAAACACTCAGGCCTTGTGTGGACTATCGTGAATTAAATAAGGTGACAGTCAAGAACCGATACCCCTTGCCGTTGATACCGGAACTCTTTCAGAAACTACGAACGGCAACTATCTTCTCCAAGCTGGATCTAAGGGGTGCCTACAACCTGGTCCGTATCAGGTCCGGGGATGAATGGAAAACGGCCTTCCGGACCCGCTTTGGTCACTATGAATATCTGGTCATGCCGTTCGGCCTCTGCAATGCCCCTGCTACCTTTCAGCACCTGATCAATGATGTCTTTAGAGACTTTCTGGACATTTTCGTAATAGTATACCTCGATGACATTTTAATTTTTTCCAATTCTCTTGAACAGCACCAGGGGCATGTGGGCAGAGTACTACTTCGTCTCCGGCAGCACGGCCTATATGCGAAGGCAGAGAAGTGTCTGTTTGAACAACAAGAGATTCAGTTTCTGGGACTTGAGATTTCCCCAGCAGGGATCAGGATGGATCCCCAGAAGGTGACTGCTGTATTGGACTGGCCGGCACCATCGGACAAGAAGGGCATTCAGCGCTTTATAGGATTCGCAAATTTCTATAGAAAATGTATTAAGGGATTCTCTACCATCGTCAACCCTATTATTCAACTGACAAAGCAGGGTACACGCTTCCAGTGGGGCCCCGAGGCCCAGGAAGCTTTTGAAAAACTTAAAAGACTATTCACCTCTGCCCCCATCCTTAGTCACCCCGACCCTGCCCTCCCATACATTCTGGAAGTCGACGCCTCCGAAGTGGCGCTGGGAGCGGTGGTATCTCAGCGTCAAGGCAGCAAGGATTTGATGCACCCGGTGGGGTTCTTCTCTCGAAAACTAACTCCTGCAGAGAGGAATTACGACGTTGGAGATCGGGAACTCCTGGCCATCAAGGCGGCTCTGGAAGAATGGAGGTACTTGTTGGAGGGCGCAAGTCATCCGGTATTGGTGTATACCGACCACAAAAACCTCGAGTATCTACGGACAGCCAAGCGACTGAAGCCTCGACAAGCCCGTTGGGCCTTGTTTTTTTCTAGATTTTGTTTTCATATCACCTACCGCCCAGGATCCAAAAACGTGAAACCAGACGCGCTCTCGCGCATGTTCGACAGTCCAAGAGACACAGCAGCTCCGGATACCATCCTATCACCCGGCAACTTCCTACTCATACAACCAGATTTGCTCTCGCAGATTAAGGAGGCATCTGCAAATGACCCAGCGACCCCAGGGGCTCCCCTGACTCCCAGAGACGGCCTCTTTTGGAAGGGAAGCCAAGTTTTTGTCCCGGAACCTGTCCGGACCAAGGTCCTGAATCTTTGCCATGACCACCCTCTGGCAGGACATTTTGGAGTCCGCAAGACTATCGATCTGGTGCAACGCACCTTCTGGTGGCCAAGTCTGAGGAAAGACTGTAAGGAGTACGTCAACGCCTGCCCTGTCTGTACCCGGAGCAAGACCTCAAGAAGCCGAGCTTGGGGCCTTCTTAAACCTCTTCCCGTACCCGATCGTCCATGGAGGATGATCACCATGGACTTTATAGTTGAACTTCCATGCTCAGAGGGATGCACAGCTATTTTCGTAGTCGTAGACCGGCTGTCTAAAATGGCCCACTTTCTGCCCCTTAAGGGAACCCCGTCCGCTTCCGAAACGGCCCGTGTCTTTATCAGGGAGATAATTAGGTTGCATGGGGTCCCTGCCAGCATAGTCTCCGATAGGGGGGTTCAGTTTACGTCCCGTTTTTGGAGGGCCTTGTGTAAATCCCTGAAAATTGAGTTGGCGCTGTCCTCGGCCTATCATCCCCAAACGAATGGACAGACAGAACGCACAAATCAGACCCTGGAGCAGTACCTTAGGTGCTTCACGTCCTTTGTGCAGGACGATTGGGTGTCCCTACTACCCTTAGCCGAGTTTTCATACAACAACGCCAACCACTCAGCCACAGGTCAATCCCCTTTTTTCTCCAACTATGGCTTCCACTTATCCTTTCTCCCTGACTTTCTTCCAGAATCCCCGGTTCCAGCGGTGCAGGATACAGTGACCTTCCTCAACCACAACAATCAGATCCTCCAGGAGACGATAACCAAGGCCCAGGCGGACTGCAAAAGGTTCTTTGACCGGAAAAGAAGGGGAGAACTGGACCTCCAGATTGGAGATCAGGTATGGCTTTCCACTATTAACTTGAAGTTACCTTGCCCTTCCAAGAAACTCGCTCCCAAATTTCTAGGACCCTTCCCTGTGAAAAGGAGGATAAACCAGGTGTCCTACGAACTGTCGTTGCCCACCTCAATGAAAATACACCCTGTGTTTCATGTGGCCCTGTTGAAACCCGCTGTACCCGACCCCTTTCCTGATAGGGGAGCTGGACCTCCTGGTCCTGTTCTTGTTGAGGGCGGTGAAGAATACGAGGTGGAGGCCATTATTGATTGTAGGAGGCGGCAGGGGCAGACACAGTTCTTGGTTAAATGGAAGGGGTACGGGGCTGAGGACAATTCCTGGGAACCCGATAGTAACCTTCATGCCAGAAGACTGATCCGTGCCTTCTTTTCTGCCCACCCAGAGAAGAGAAGTCTTTTGGGCACCCGGAGGTTGCCCCTTGTGGGGGGGCAATGTCAGGGTCCTGGTCGCCCGGTGCGGCCCAGATTGCCTCCACGTAGGCAGACGGTTACCCCCATGCCCTCCAGGCATCAGCGCGGGCGTTGGCGCGCGCCGCGGGCGCGTGCACGCGCGCGACCGGCCCGCGGGCGCGCTCCCGTGCGCTAATAGCGGGGGCGCGCGCCCGTGCGCGTGCACGTGCGCGTTTAGCGCTGTTTGGCGCCAGTGCGCCTATTTAAGGATCAGGGCTGCAGCCCTGCGGTGCTGTTCGTCTGCAGCTCTGACCTGAATCTCCTGTTTGAACCTGCCTGAACCTATCTGCGATCCTTGGAACCCGACCCGGCCTGTCTGACCCCGCTGACCTCTCTACTCCTGGACCCCGGCTTGCCTGACTCTGCTAAAGGACTTACCACCTGTTGCCGAACCTCTGCCTGTCACTTGACCATCCGTCTGCCTGCCGTCTATGCCTATCTGCCTTCCTTGTGACCCGGCCTGTCTGACTACCTCTGCCGTCCGAGTGTGCCTCTCTCCCGCACAGGATCTGCCTCCGCTGCTGCTGCTCCAGAGACTACCTCTCTCTTCGGTCATCCGACCCCGAGCCTGCTGTGCCATCACCTGCAGTTCCTGCCACCTAAAGACCAGCACCAGCATCCTGCTTCATCCTGCACCAGCTGACTCACCGGACGGACACTCCTACTCCGCTGTGCTCACGGGTCCCCTGTTCCCATTCCAGTGGACCCTGAACCAGAGTCGTAAGAGAGGTCCCCTTCCGTCAAGCCAGGCTCGCCACCAGGTACCTTACAAGGGGAGAGGAACCGGCGTCATCAAATGACGCCGGTTTGCTTACATGTGATCGCTCCGTCATTTGACGGAGCGATCACGTGGTAAACGGCCGCGATGAGCGGCTGTTTACCGTGATTCGTGATCCGCCAAGTCCTCTGGACCCGGCGATCACGGATGTGATGCTGGCAGGAAATGCTGGCACACAGTTCATAGCATACTGATGTCTTTTATACAAATCTTGCACAATTTGGTTGCAGCAACAGATAAACTGTACTGATACAAGCAATCTAGGTGATATACAATCTCATTGTTTACAGTATATATAACCAGAGAACAAATTTCCTTATCAGGGGTAATGTGCCTTCTTTGAATATATTCTACCAGATTGTGGAGCTGTTATCCCCTGGTCCACTTCCCACAGCTCAACTCAGCTTGGGCCTTTTTTAGCACATTGCAATTTGTAAACTTTGCCTCAAGCACATCAAGCATGGCAACAACACCAGCCATTTGGGTACCACATGTTTGACAAGGCATGTAACCTCCCACCACTCTGCCCATTGGCAAGAGCACCTGAAAGCCACACAAAAGGGCTGCAATTCTGCTCCTCCTCACTCTTCCCCCTTTCAGTCTACCCTCACCATACCTCATGACCTCTAACAGCCTCCGCTGACAGGGATGATGGTATAGCCAGTAGCACCCTACCAGCTGTAGACTACAGCAGACAAATTTCCCTGCCCAGTCTGCTGCACCAAAAAAAAAAAAATACAGTCACTTCCACCCACATGCCCAGCATCTAAATTTAAGCTTGTCAAAGCTGCTGGCTTTGCAACTCCTGCCTTTCCAACTGGTGGATTCTGCCCCCTTCCCAGATAGCAAGGATAACTTGCCACAATTTTGTGGCAGTGTTGAATTGTAAGTCTGTTAACTTGCTGGACATTTTCACTGGTAAGTTGTATTCTTGCAGAGCACTTGAAGCACAAGTTCTAGTTGACACTTTTACAATTTTTAGCAATTTGGCGTGGCAAGTCTCTAGCAAGAGCAAAGTTGCAGTGATGAGTCTACAGCAAGAGCTCTGCAAGTCTACAGCATGAAAATTCAGCCACAGTGACCCCTGTGGTGGGATGAGTAGTGCACAACATAACTGAACCAGAACTTGCTACAGCCTTGCAGAATGTTTGCAAAGAAAGTTGATTTGGATTCATGCAAGCCTGGCAAGTCCAGCAATAGCTTAGCAAGTCATTTTCAAACTCTTGACAATTGCTTGCTATGGGGGTTCCGTGTATTTTCAGAATATGCTGTACCGTGATGTCAGGTTCCCAGTCACTATTTCTTTTCACGTAAGGCAATTCCAGCTCTCTGCCACCACGTGGAAGGCAAAGTTGTGGTATCATTGGGCAAGGCAGTCAGGTGCAAGGTCCACTTTACTGCTGACACGTGGTACAGCAAGCATGGTCAAGGACAATATATTTAGTTCACAGCACACTGGGTAACTATGCTTGCAACTCAGAAGGATGCAGGACAGAACTTAGTGCTGCAGCTTGTTGTGCCACCATGTCTCCATACAGCTAGTGGTGAAGATGTGGGATTTGTCAGCTGCACCTCTCCTCCTCCTCATCCTCAATGCCCTCCTCTACTGAAATGTCCCATGAACTACAAGTACCCCCTAAGCGTTTAAGGGGTTATTTAATGAATCAGGCTGAAAGATGCCATGCATTGCTTCAGCTAGTCTGTCTAGGGCACAGGAGCCACATCAGAAAAGAGATTCTGGCAGCTCTGCAGGGGCAGGCCCAGAGATGGTTCACGCCACATCAGCTGGAGCCAGGAATGGTGGTGTGCGATAATGGCACAAACCTCCTGTCCACCTTTAGACAGGAAAAGTTGAAACATGTGCCATGCCTGGCATGTGTCCTTAATTTGGTGGTGCAGTGTTTTTTAAATAGGTTCCCAGGGTTGGAAGATCTGCTGAAGCAGGCCAGAAGAGTCTGTAGCCATTTCAGGTGGTACGCATACACAGCCAGTTCTTGGTTGGCTGAAATTTAGCGGGAATTCCACCTGCCTGCCAACTGCCTGATTTGTGACATGCCCACCAGGTGGAACTCGACTTTGGCAATGCTGCAGGGGCTGCACATGCAGCAGAGGGCCGTTAACGAGTACCTGTGTGAGTATGGCACAACGAGAGGCTCAGGCCAGCTCTGATTTTTTTCCCCATGCCAATGGCTGCTGATAAAGGATGCATGCACTGTGCTGTCACCATCTGAGGAGGCCACAAGGATGGTGAGCCTCATCATACAGACTGGCTCCCCAAGCCGTTGTTTATAAAATAAGAAAGCTTGAAAATGTTTTTGACTTTATAAATGTCGTTATTGCTGCATCAGGCTCTATGCACGGTTCAGATATGCCACATTACAGGCAGACTAAGGGGACCCCCCAGGCACTATATTTAAAGGATTTTTTTTTTTTTTTATTGTTATTTCTCATTTTGATGGTTTCCGTTTAAGCATCTGTAAATCGCTGCTCATTTAAAAATTATGTTTTTTACAAACTTTTTTTTCATTGATACATGTCCCCCAGGGCAGTACCTGGACCCCCATAACCCTTGTATGCCCAATTACTTGCATATAGAGTAAGCCTTCAAAATAATCACTTTTGATTTTTCCAGTTCGGGTCCCGTAGACTTCAATGGGGTTCATTACTCTATTCCGAACTTTTGCGATGTTTGAAAGTTCTGCTGCGAACCACACAGGGGGTCACCAGCCTATCTCTTATCTTAAGCTCTCATCCAGCCATCCACATGCTGGGAACAATGAAAAAGTTAAACCACCAGAAGCAACCATAAGAAGTTGCCAGCATCCCTTGTGATACAAAATTTGCAAACAGGTACCCCCCAGTACAATGGGACTTTAGCGGCAACACATTAGATAAACGTAAATCGTAAAAAATTCTTTGTTTATTAAATACAATGATGATAAAAAGTTGGTGTATACATCACTGTAATAAAATGTGACATAACATAAAGAAATTGCTGATATAGGCATAAATGCTGTATATTTCAGATGTTTTCTCTTATTCCCAACGCGTTTCAGAAGACTTAAATCCCTTCAGGGAAATTTACACAGAGCATTCTATAATAGAACACAGTGTAGAAACTGAAACAGAGATATAGCAGATTCATAATTCAGACATTAATCAAGGTTGTAGAAGGGTTTCGCACTTACAGAGCCATCAGCACAGAGGTACATATACATATAGACACAAATGTTCATCTGCCGCAATTGGAAGGATCCCCCACACTTACTCCCACAGAGGGAGTTCTGAGGCCCCAAATATTGCACACAAAGATCCAAGATATGACCGCCAGATAAAGGGGTGTTACTGTAAGATGTAGTTGACAAGCCCAAATTACTGGGAGAAGACAGTAGTGGATGGAAAACCTGCAACAGAAGGTAATAGTCAAACAGTTAGAATGTAGCCAAAAACAAGGAAATCCTGATTAAAGGAAAATACAAATGTCCCATGTTTTACCCCCTAGATGTGCGGGACACAGGGATGCCCTCCCTCATTACCACTCCCATTCGACATGCGTGTCCAAATGACTCATAAATGGATAGAGTCATATGAACTCAAGCATAGCTGTGGAATCAAACATATATGCATTACTACCAACCAATATCATCATAGGAGGTAATGGCTACAGCAAACATGCTGGAGACTCCTGGGGACACCCACAGACCTCACCCCCTACATCAAAAGGGCATATATGTACCCCAAAGCCAAACACAGAGGGGAAGCTTATGGGGTGACAGGGCACTACAAATCCAAAGGTATTTACCTTATAGTTCACAGATCCAACACATGGCTGTCCAGGAGACTGCAAGCTCACCACCCTAAATACAAAGGGGAATGACAGCTCATGCGCAGAGCCTGCAGCGTGACCGCGCTGGGGACTAACATCGTCCTGTACCTACAGCGCACTCAAACATGGGTGACTAATGTCCCACGATGGCGCATGTGTGGTAGAGGCGAGTGCGCATCTGACGTCACACCACCTGTGCATTGTGATTGGCCGCAGGCCAGTGACGCAAAGGTCCATAGTCAAGGCATGCGCAGTGGGGTCAGGAGGATCCCTCAGAGCACAGTTGCACGGCATCCGCCCATATGACATGGGAGGGCGTCATGCAAATGCGGTCCATTGATGCACAAAGAAGGCGACCCCAAGATGGGAAAGGGGCAGCCCGGAAGACAGAATGACCCCGAGCATCACCCCAGATCCGCCATGGGCCGCATAGTGAAGTGACAGAGTACAGAAAAATATGAATGAAGAATACACAGAAAGTTTTATATATATATATATATATATATATATATATATATATATATATATATATATATATTTATATATTACTTAACCAATGTGCGGATGCTACTGAAGCGAGACTGTAAGAAGGGGCTCTTGGACCCTTATTAATGAAAAAGGAGAAGGAAGCTTGACAGGTCAATACAATAGTCAATGACTAGGTGGGTACAGCCCAATAAGGAAAGGAGAGGGGATAACAGAGCTAAAGGTCTATCTGATCACTTGGAGTAGTACCCATGATCACAAATGACAATCTTGAATCACGCTGGAGGAGGAGTTTGTTCCAGTCTCTCCCCCTGGAACTGGGATGCACCCGGTCCAGGATGAAAAATTGAACATGGGGAAAGATACCCCAATGATGGTTCCTAGCATATCTACCCAGGGGTACCTCTGGGTTTGCAGTTTGCATAGTGAGAATGTGTTTATATGCTGTTTTACATAATTCTAGTTTAGTTTTACCTACATAGAAGCTGTTACATTGGCATTGTTACATTGTTTTACAATAAGCAAAATGACATGGTTTATATGGATGGCCATTAGGCAAGATAACATTCAATTTTACATTCAAATCTTGACAATAGGAGCATCCCCCACATTGAAAAGTGCCCAATTGTTTGCATGGGTCACATCTGAAAGTTCCTACAAATTTTCTCTGGACCAAATGGTCCTTGAGAGATCTAGCCCTATGGTATGTAATGGCTGAAAAAGTAGGTATATGTGGACTCAAAGTGGAGTCTATTTGCAGCAAATGCCAATATTTCTTAATTATCTTTTTAACTGCTTTATGTTGTTTATTGAATGTTGTAATGATCCAAGTCATTTGTGGTTTGGTCATTTTTTTATTAGAAAAAGAGGAGGTTTATACCTCGATTGACAACTAGCTTGTTTAAAAGCTTTTTTCAGACATGTCCTAGAATAACCTCTCTCAAGTAATCTTTCCCTCAAGATGACTCATCAGTGGAGCAATTCCTTCTTAACCATAAATATTGGCTATATGGAATAGCGTGTACTAATGTGCACTTGTAGCATATAAAATGGTATTACCTGCAGTAAATTTTCAGTCTAGACCAGTGTTTCTCAACTCCAGTCCTCAAGGCGCCCCAACAGGTCATGTTTTTAGGATTTCCCTCAGATCAAACGGCTGTAGTAATTACTAACGGAGTGAAACTGATCAAATCACCTGTGCAAAATAATGGAAAGCCTGAAAACATGACCTGTTGGGGTGCTTTGAGGACTAGAGTTGAGAAACACTGGTCTAGACCACTGGAAAGACCCCCATCATAACTTTTTGGTGATGGTGACATCAATAAATGTAATTACTGATTCACTGTATGACATAGTGAAGCTTAACTTAAAGTCATTCTTATTCATGGCCGGGATGCAATCATTGAGGGTCTCAATCGAGCCCTCCCAGATGATGAATATGTCGTCTATGTATTGAAACCATGAGAGAATGTTGCTAGTTAGTGCTGATAGATCCTCATCTGCCAAAAATGCCTGTTCCCATTCCCCCAGGTACAGATTGGCATACGATGGGGCACAACATGTGCCTATCGCCACTCCCTGCACCTGGAGGTAATGGGAACTGTCAAATGAAAACACATTATGCGTTAAAATGTACTCCAATGCAGATACAATAAATTAATGAAGTTTGCGATCATCTCTATGGGATTGCGTGTTTAATCGCAATAATTCCCAAATGGTGGGGAATAGAGCTATACAAAGCTTCAACATCAATGGCCGCAAGAAGTCTCAGGAGGGAGATGAATTCTTTCCAGATCTTGTAATAAGTGAATTGTATCCCTTATGTATGAAGGGAGATTAGTAACATGGGGCCTAAAATGGGAATCTATGAACCTACTGAGATTTTCAGTGATACATCCTGTTCCTGATATAATTGGTCTACCAGGTGGTGTTTTAAGGCCTTTATGGACCTTAGGTAGGCTGTAGAATGGTGGTTTTGACAAAGCACGTAAATCGTGTGAAACACATCAGCCTCGTTTCTTCTCATCCCTGCAATACCCATCCTGAACTTTTATGTTTTTTAATAAAGATTTGTATTATTCGTTGTGTGGGAGTGCAGCTTTCTGGATTTTGTATTTCACATGTGACTGCTGCAGTGGCAGGGCGTGCACCCTACTCACCCTTGGGATTACCTACAGGCATCATACCTACACCGTCCCACCTGTGAGCAGCGGGACTGTCAGGGACACACTGTAGCAAGGCAGATACTTTGGCATTCACACATGCGCACACGTGTCCCTTTGAGTGCCCACTGGGCCGGACAGCGGCGCATTCAAGCTAACTCTGCTTGGCGCCAACGGCCCTTTAAAAGGACAACAGCTGTGCTAGTGCAGTGCTGTTTGATCTGCAACTTTACCTGAACCCTGATCCTGTACCTGCTTGTGATTTATACTGACCCAGCTCTGTTTGACTACTGCTGCCTTCTCCTATCCTGACACGGCTTGCCTTGACCCTCCTATACCAGTACCTGTTTGATCTTCCGTTGCCAACCTCTGCCTGCCTGCTGACTACTCTCTGCCTGCTGTATTACATACCTGTTGCCCGTGTTGACACGGCTTGTCTCACTCTGATCCAGCCTGCTCCTTGTCCTGTACCTGTCAATGCCTGGGGTCGCTGACCCACATCTGTAACCACCGCCTCTAACTGCTACTTAAGCCCAGCCATTCCGGTGGATCATCTCTGCGCATCTGTACCAGCTATAACAGATCTTACAGGCTCTCCTACCTCACTGTGCTCTTGCGAACACTGTTGCGACCCCAGTGGTCCCCGAGCCAGGGCTGTAAGAGATGTCTCCTTCTACCATTAGGCTCTGCTACAAAATACGTGACAGGGACTTTATTGTAGGCTGTAGAATGTTGGGATTTCGGGATATTTGACTCAAATGAATTCTCATATATATATTTATCAATGATGCCATTGGCGAACGCCTCATCTATTAAGGTGTAAAAATTATTATGCTATATTCTGTTTTTAGTTTGGATGAATTTTTAAAGGGTCTTAACAATAATAACAATAACATCGTATTAACATCGGTCAGTGATTTTAATGAAATTAATTTTTTAGATGTCACTATATACCGCAAACAAAATCAATTGGAAACCAAAGTATTTTTTAAAAAAACAGACCGCAATAGCTACTTACCAACATCTAGTGGACACCATCCACTTTGGCTAAAAAATATTCCAAAGGGTCAATTAATGCGGGTGAGGAGAAATTGCTCTGAAGAAAATCATTATATTGAACAATCCAAAATCCTAACTGAAAGATTTGAAGTAAGGGGATACGACCCTGTGAGATTGCAGAAAATAGTCGAAGAAGTCAACCTAATACCTAGGTCCACGATCTTAGAGGAGAAAAGGAAGATTTGCGTACCTACCAATAAACACAACCTAGAATGGGCTTTTATATCGGGGTATCATACACAGTATCAAGAGGTAGAGCAAATTTTTAAAAAACATTGGCATGTCTTACTACTTGATAGAAAACTTACGACGGCTTTACCCCCAGCCCCCAAGTTTATCTACAGGAAAGCACCGAGTTTCGGAGATCGAATAGTGAAAAAGGTAGTTGATCCCCCAAAAAAGCCGCCCACATTTTGGGAGCAGAACGTTTTTTTTGCATGCAGGAGGTGCAAGGCATGCCGTGAGGTGTCAAAACCCCTCAGAAAACTAGAAAACTTCACCTCTACTGCTAACAATAGTGTTTTTCCTGTGAAACAATTCATTACATGCAATAGCACGCATGTAGTGTACGCTTTAAAATGCCCATGCGGACTAATGTATATTGGCCGTACAAAAAGACTACTTCGAGTGCGAATCGCCGAGCACATACACAATATAAAAATTGGCTTCAAGGATCACAATGTCTCATTACACTTCAAATTGAAGCATGACATGAATCCCACAGGACTGCAATTTTGGGGAATTGAACAAATACAACCCCACTGGAGAGGTATACATATGGTTCGGGAACTTTCAAAACAGGAAACGAAGTGGATATATCTGGTTGACGTCCTCTCGCCCAAAGGATTAAATATCGAACTAGATATCAACTGCTTTATAAGCGACACCTAGTTCCTGGTTAAGTACACACCATACCCCACAGTCCTTATACAGACATTATTAGATATCTCGGAGCCATAGATATGTATTGATTGAATCCATTGTCTTTGATATCTGTACATACTCAAGGAACATGAATATATGACAAGCGAGTACTCACACTCTCGGGTTCATCACTAACTGGGCTCCCATTCGCCTCCCCTCTTTATATATTTTTTAGATTTTTCAGATGTCTTAGATTTTTTCGATTATTTTAGATTTTTCTAGAATTTGTTTTTTAGAATGGTCTAATTTAAACACTAAGCCAGGTTTTATCATAAACCGACTTTTAATCTATTTTATCTTACCCTCATCCATTGGTTTATATCTACGGTTGTCCCTTTTTATCTGCCTGTTCACCTTTCATATATCCATGGACGATTTTATATAGAAAATGGGTACCCGCGTTGGCGTCACTCATTGTTCATATAGTATACCTCATTTTATATAACACATTCTTATATTTATGCATTTATTTACATAATTATCTCATAAATTACCATTCCATCTATCATATATATACGGTAACTCCTTATGGATCTACTCTAGGGTATATGCACCCTCTTTTTAGAACCAGGTTTTAAATATTATCCCTTTATATATTTTTATATATCTATATTTAATAAAATTCTTTTAATATATTTATATTTAATTTTGAACACAAATTTTCGACCACCTATATCGTATTTGCCATTGTCCTCTTAAAATTCTCTATCTGATTGCATACAATTTCAGATACCTTACTGATATAGCTTATCCACCATTTTAGCTACTCAGATTCACGTTCCTTGAATATCGAATGTATTTTGTTTTTAGCAGGGAAATGCGAACGTCTGTCATTTTTGGTAGAGCTTAGATATATCACACTTGATTTATCTTTTACATCCTTTGATGTTATGCACACATGGATATTCACTCACCCGCACACTCAGCGGTATTTGATTACAAACAGTGCTATAGGCTGTAATGTCTCTTACACCAAATTAATGACAAATAATGTTCACACTTCTCTCACAAAAGTATGCTGGAAATACTAACGGATTTTTTAAAAAAATCCTATTTAACAGTGGACGCTGTGATGCGTATTAGTATTGTGGTGCATGTGTAGGATAACATTGCATTGTTGCGCGATAACATGGTGGTGGACGTGTAAGATAACTTTGCAGTGTTTACGCATCACGGTGTCCATTTATTGCTGTAAACACACAGGCGCTCTAACCGCTGACTACTAGTTTCACAATGTTGTCTTTATTAGACCTCTAGTGTCCGCAGTCCCGGTCTACGCCGTATGTGTATAGTAAGGGAGCCATCCAGCCCTCTGATTGGTTGATGGCCCCTTCAGTCAATGTATTTATATGTCACTTCCTTCCTGATGACCTACGCCCTCGAGAAGAAGTCGGAAATGACGAAACGCGTCAGGGCGTAGGTCAGCAGGAAGTGACGTCACTACGCTTGCGGTTCACTGTGCGCTCCACGGATACTAGGAAGGAGAGACGCCGCCAGCACACACAGCGGAACTCGCCTATCCATATCCTGCCGGATGGAAAGAACCCAGGCACAGTAAAGATTTTACATTTAACCAATGCTCACTATTTATTATCTTCTGGTACGCAGCTAATTTGAGGGGGATTCTTGTTTTTAAAGGGAAAGTGTCCAATAAAAATATTTTATCAGTATTACACTATGTGGCCCTCCATTTGTCTTTCACTCATTATGTAAACGCGTTGGTGGAGTGCTGATCAAGGGATGCAGTATTGAAGGTCTGATACCCTGGGCTTACTACCGCGCTGGTGCAGTGTAATGGTCTGATGTTGGAGGAGAAGGTCCGGTTTGGTGTAACTACAGGCCTATTATAAATTGATATCTGGTGAGTGCAGCCCCATAAGGGGACGTATCCCTCACGAGGTGAAAGTGCATGGTGGACGGATCACAGAAGGATTTCCAATTTAGAACTGTTACCCACACCACTCGGGAACTGTCACCTAATTGATTTATTTCTGCAGTCTGCTTGTTCTGATTTGCAAGCACTCTTCATGTGGACTTTAGACACAAATCGCCATATTTGTAGTTTATTGATCCTCACCATATTTATGGTTCACTGTTTATCTATATTAATTTATTTTTATTGATTCACTCTTTTTTATCACACTCACTTGACTTTTTTCTATATATTTATTTATATTTATTTAGCACATGGTCACTTTATTTGAGAGTGTATAATTTTTCTTATATTCACCATTTGAGAAACTGTTACAACAGCGCTGCTACAGGGTTTGTTTTAGAGTTGACTGTGCGCAGATCCACCAAATGAATTTTGTATTTTTCCACATTTCTATATTTCTAAGCAGCAGCTGTTAATAATGTATGTATAAGGAACACTGTACATCTACATTATAGTTGGATGAATTTTTACACACCGAGAATTCAATCCCTATCACTTTGCACATACATTCATACCAGTTTGTGGAAGTCACCCATACCTATTTATTGATTCACATGTGTAAATAATTCATTTTATGCACATAATTTATTTATTTTTATATAAGTTATTCATTTTATGCACATAATTTATTTATTTATATATATATATATTTTTTAGCCAACTAGTTTACCAACTACTATTTATCGGATAGGCCCATCAAAGGCCTGTTTAGTGGTTGTCAGTAACACATCTTAGTGGCGCAGAGCGGTGTTTATCCTAGGAGGGCGGCAATATTAAACATCACCAACCAATATATTTTGAAATCGGTCTATACCATGCATTGTTTTTGAGAATTTTGTTGCACATCAATTTATATTGGTCATTTGTCATAATTACTATATTACCTCCTTCATCAGAAGGCTTTATAGTAAGAGCATGACATTCCTTCAGTATCCGTAAAGCTTTTTTCCCCCATTGTGAGATTCCCTGACAGGGTATGTGTTGTTCATTTTTTTATTTCTGTAGTGGTAAGGGTGAGAAAGGCAGCTAGATTAGAATTCCCAGAGAGAGATGGAAATTTGTCAGATTTATTTTTAAATGTAGGGGTTTACCTTGGTTTCAATAAGCTCCTGTAGAAGAGCTTCAATGTCGACAGTATCAATAAGATCAGACGGGTCTTGTTCCTCCAAAAGTGTCAGAAGATCATCCAAGGCTTCATCTGATTGTGATGCATTTGAGACTTGTTCTGATTTAATTTTTGAGTATAAACTCTTAAAAAGAAGTTTCCTCACAAAGAGGTGTAGATCTTTGGTTAGTTCAAAGGTGTCTAAGTCAGCATCTGGACAGAAGCCGAGGCCCTTTGATAAGAGTAATTCTTCCTCTGAAGAAAGTATGTGATCAGATAGATTTATGATGTTAAGTGAATGAGTGTTCTCTTGTATCTCACCAGAGACATTATCTATGTGCTGTGAAGAGTGTCTGTGCTGGGTGCTAAAAAATCTTTATCAGATGTGACACTGGTTATAGAGGTTCCCTGTGCAGGAAATGAACCCATGTGAGGTGAAATTAAAGAACCCTCACCCAAAGGCCCAGGCAGGCAGACATTAGTATCACCACATGAATTACCTTTACCAAGATTGCCCAGAACCTCCACAGGGGCAAAAATAGAAGAGTGTTGCATAGGAGAAGACTCTGTTGTGCCTGTTTTGTGCAAGGCTGAATTGTTGCCCGGTGACGAACGTTTATTTTTTCGTAACTTTCCACTACTCTGTCGATTCTGTGAAGAAGAAGATACAGAAGAATTAAGAGAGGAATTGGATCCTCTATTATTATGAGCTTGTCCTAGTCCCCTTGTTTTATGACATTGAGGTTTATTGCCTTGATGCCATTTATAGACTTTGCCATGCTGGAAACAATAAAGACAAGCCCCCCCCCCCCCACCTGGTGACAGCTAACATGGCCAGTCATTGCTGACCCATCAGCCATGGACTCTATGAACACATGATGGCAGGTGACTGTGGAATTTACACTCTTGGGACTTTGAATGAGGTGTGGACAACTGGCCGATAAAATTTTCAAACATAAATACAGTAAAGTATTTATTACAGAAATAGTCACAAAAGCCGATACAAAATTGCACATAGTTAAAGATTGCATTGCATTTAAAGTACATGAGTATACATGACATCTATAACAACCGATGCGTTTCATGAGATGTGGCTCGCTCTTCAGGGGTGGATGCATGTGGGATATATCTGGAAATTATTAATCAAAAAGTAATGTAACACATGAATAAATTATGGATAAATGGTAAGAGGGGAAAAAATCAATTAAGGGATGATGGCGCTGTTCTGACAGTGCAATTATGCAGTGGGAGCACTAATATACTCAACTACTAAATAAATATTTAAACAGGTTTAAATGATCCACTGTGTGTGGAAAGTGCAATGTGTGTAGAAATATATTAATACACCCTCAAAGGGATAAATAAATAAATAGATAAAGATTAAGGTGCTCCAATGGCGTGTATAAAGTGAACAAGTGCAAAAAATGGTATATAAATATTTTCTCTAAATAATCCTATACATTCATTATATGAAAAATTATATATGTAACAGATTAAAAAATGCCTGTGTGTTTAAATAAAAACACTCCAAGTGATATATAGAAAATGTCCCATAGAATAAATAAATGTCCAAATGTGAAAGAAATCCTGTGCAACCACTGTAGATAAAGGTGACCTCACTGGGTATACAGGTGACTTATAAACGGTGACTTTGGGTGCTCCCCTCCTTCCTCCAGTGGCCCCTTTTGTGAATGCACTCACCAGAGAGCCTAACCCCTGAAGGGGTAACAGGCGTGATATATCCAAATCCAAGTGGTGGTAAACCTCCTTTCAGGGTGTCTTTGGACTCTCAGTGGTTTTGATATAGCAAAAGATAGAAAACCCAGTGGTGAATAATCAACAAAAGAAAGCTCTATCTGTCTCAAAAAATGATATAACATTTGTTTTGGCGCAGCATTGCATGACTGAGTAATTGTCATTCAAAGTGTGACAGTTCTGCTATTTGAAAAATGGTCTGGACTGGAAGGGGTAGAAGTGGTTAATATGTAATATATGGTTCCCTTAATATGAATATGTCAATTTCCATATGCAGTTGATCAGAGGAACAAACTGTAAACATGTAGGCAAGGCTGTCTTTCATTAATGCCATGCTACATTATCACAGCATTACACAATTTGCTTTGAAGGTAAACTAAGTAGAAGCTGTGAAGAACTTTCATAATGGCGTGTAAACAGGCAATCAGATGCATTGTAACATTTAATCTCCAACAGAGCTAGTTTAACCTTCAAAAGCCCTCCAGATACATAAACGCAATGGAGCACCATCTCCATATAATTGGACTTTAACCCCATGCTATTAATAGATTTCCTCCCTGACTACACTGTATCATACTTCTGTCTGATAAATAGGGTTATTACCGCCTATGACTATGAAAAAGAGGTTTAATACACATTAGCTTATATAATGCTTAAATATTTAGCTTCTATGAGATAACACTTCAAACTTATGTTAACTTGGAAGGAAGAGTATAATGTTTATGTTTAGTATCATTACAATGGTATTGCTTTGGTTTTATAGATATCTGCTGTTAATACCAGAAGCAAAGCACACAAATGTAACATATCTGTATACGTGGCAACAGCAAATTAATGTGTATTTAAGCCCAAGAACTAAAAGGTAAAATACTTCTGCTTACCAATCTTTTTTTAAGTGCAATTACAGAAAAATAGCTGTTAATTATTATAGAAATCCAGCATCCTTTTAACATCCAGTTTACTGAATTGAAATCTCGAATGCCCCGTACACACGAGCGGAATTTTCCATCTTGGATGTTTTTTCCAACGGAATTCCGCTCAAGCTTGGCTTGCATACACACGGTCACACAAAAGTTCTCTAATCTTTTGACCATCAAGAACGCTGTGACGTATAATACTATGACGAACCGAGAAAATTAAGTTCAATGCTTCCGAGCATGCATCGAATTGTTTATATGATCGGAATTTCCGATCGTAACTTTTTCCGTCGGAAAAATAGAGAACCTGCTCTCAATCTTTTGCTGGCGGAGACTCCACCAGCAAAAGTCCAAAGGAGCATACACACGGTCGGAATTTCCGACCAAAAGCTCAAATTTGACTTTTGATGGCGTAATTTCCGATCATGTGTACGGGGCATAGCAATATTACCAGCTCTCCAAGCTATAATCTGCAACCTATGTGATAACTCCTCCCGATGCAATGGGGAAGAGGAGAAGGGGAGGTGTCTGTAGTCCTAATCAGGAAAATAGCCTAGATTGACAACACTGCTCCTCCATAGGTATAGTGAGTGCACATTGTCCCCCTAAGACAGGAAGGATGGCAGGATCACTAGGTGAATGATCACTAGGTGAATGTGCCTTAAAAAAGAAAGCAAATGTAGTCTTATTTAAGATCTGGTAGGACTGCAATATATAGACGTTCTGTTCTCTGATTTAGATATGGTCCTTATCTGTGGGGCACAGTGCGCTCCCAGCAAAAAAGACAGGGCTCTCACCAAGAACCCTGGGTCCTATACTAACGACCCAGTTCCAGATTAGTTGATAGCTGTGATAGCCTCTGATTGGCTGTCAGAGTGGTCAGTGACTGTACAGTCTGCCCCTGTGTTTTATTATATGGAAAGAAAGAAAGAAAGAAAGAAATGGAAACTAGTTCAGGGTTTGATCTAGGTCAGTGTCATGGTTAGAGTTAGGGTCAAGGTCAGGGTCAAGGTTCATGGTCAGAATCAAAGGTCAGGTCGAAGGTCTGGATCAGTGTATTTTAGGTACGATTAAAAAATTTACTTTTTTTAAATTAGTGTTAGGGTCAATGTGTTTTAGGTAGAATACAAAAGCAAAATGTACACTATTGTTTCTGGACCCTACTACAGGTACAAACAACAAATAACATACACATATGGTATTGCTGTGATTATCAGGAGGAGGGGAATTTATTCTGGCTTGTTCTTTGATGGTAAGTTATGGTAATAGCAAGAAATATACGGCTAAAGTTAAAAAAAAAAAGATTTGTTATTATTATTATGTACCAGTTTTCCTTTGATAGCTAGAAAAAAAATCAGGATATGACCGTTGTCCTTTTCCACCAAATCAAAGCCCAAGTTGTCCTAAAAAAACAAGGCATCATTCACCTGGATACACTATAAAACTATATTAGTAATTGGAAAGATATGTACAGTTTTACTAACACATGTCAAAGTTGCAAAACCGTTCAGCCATTTGGTTTTGTTTAAGGGGTTAACAACTCTGTACAGAAACATTTCCTTACCCTTAACCCTTTTGCTGCTGGGCCCAGCCATCCATTTTTTACCTCAGATGTCCAGAGCATTTTTGCTATTTTTTTTTTTTTTACCTACAGCTTTAGAGCACAGGCAATCAAAGCAGACTCAGAGGAAAGGCAGGATCACCAAATAAATACATTATCAAAGGCTCTGAAAAAAAGCATAGTGTGAATGTGTATATTTTATGTGAAGCTGGCAAAAAGAAAAGAGGATCCATTTATGACCAAAGAGACATTTTAAAGTGTATGTATAGCCAAAAAAAGTTTTCCCCTTACATAGACTTTATGTCCCATTCACATGAGACAGACTCTGTTTTGATCAGAAAGTGATCGGTCAGCTGATCCCCTGCTGATCAGAGCAGAGAGCGAGGATGACATGTGTCCTCTCAGTTTCTGCAGAGACTGCAGACTCCATTGCTCGTTTACACCAGACTTCCCTATGATCAGCCTAGATGGAGGAGGACAGATCCCCTTCTGTTTTTTTTAGCAGACAAGATCGGAGGTAGGCAGGTATAAACAGACACAAGTCCATTTACACATTCCAGTCCATAGGGGTGAATGGACTGTCCAATCAGGTTTGCTTGAAAAACTGACGGACAGACCTGACCAGACCCTTTGTGTGAAAGAAGCCTGTGGCTAAAAAACCTTGAAGCTAGTTTCACATCTATGCATTATGGTAATTCAAAATCTGCAGTAAAGAGAGTTGCAGTGCTATTCATTTTAAATGGCACCTCAACAAACCCTGCTAGTTTTGCTAGTCTTGCTTCTTTGGGCACTGCACTCCCTGTACCACCTCCAGGGGTGCACTGCACTTAGCCGCAGGGGGAGCCCTCTCAGCACCTCTGCCTCACACCTGGTACGTGACAGCAGGGCTAAAAGTGGGTGAGCACTAGTGGTCTGAGGAAGGGGTTTGCAGACACTGTCATTCTGCTCTAAATGGGCCCAATAATGGCCCAGTCAAAATTGTGCTTCGTATTAACATATGGTAAAACACATGTTTAACTGCACATTACTCCAGCAACACATGTACTACAGTGCATTGCTGTGCCATTAAATTTGAATGTCATCCCAACACTCTAATAGATTAGTAAGCAAAGTACCCTTAGCGAAGCACATCACAACGCACAGGCCATGTATTGAGGTATGCTGCATTGCAAAAGAGGGGAGGTGGGCCCATTCACTCTTCCACTTTGTGGTAATTGATGTGTTACCTTGCGCTTTAACCTAATGTGTGATAGTACAGGTAACATGCGCTACAGTGCCATTTATCACCACAATGGATATCTAGGAAGGCTTCAGGCAGTCCTGCGCAGCAGATGGCTATACATTTTTGGCCACTGAAGTTACCACAAACTTGCAGCTTGTGAAATGCAGTGTACATAAGGGAAACTGAGCAGTTTACTACAAGCTGTTCAGTTCTGAGGTAATCCTTACATCCATGAGAGTAAAATAGTTAAAGTATATTTATATTTTTGTTTTGTTTTGTTTTGGATAGAGTGGAAAAAGATTAGAAACAACATCAGGTTTTTATTACTGTCAGTGTGGCCACTTGGGAAGATTTGCCACTCGATTTGTCCTGCTAAATGTTTTCTCAGGGACAGGAAATAAGGCCTTGTTCACATAAGATGATTACATACATGCCCCATCCAGGGCTGTGTTTACCTACACGGGAATGCACAGTTGTTCTGTACATCTCAATGCAGGCAGCCCAATTCATGTCTATTGGGACACAGCAGCTGCATGGACACGGACACTTTTTTCAAATATTATACCCAAGTATATAATCCATATAATAAATGCACGTTTTTACCTGAAAAAACGTGTTCTTTTTTTTTTAAAGGTGAACTTAGTCTTTTAAAGAAAGGAAGTAAAAATAAATCTCTACAATAGGACACTCTATCTGAAAAAATAAAAATAAAAATCGCTAGGGATATAGTCTAAGTTCCTTAGATAACCTTATGCACTGCCGTGTAGGTAAAACTGCCAATTTTATTAAGAAAGCAGGTGGAAATTAGTTTTCATGCTCGTATAAATTGCACACACTGCAGATTAACAAATTTCAACCTTTCGTAAAAGTTATTCTGAGGATTTTTGCTGATGTCTTACAGCCTAACCATCAAACTATCCTAGAGAACTGATGTTGTCATCTGACGGTGTTAGATGACAGGAAGGAGCCAGATTTCACATTACTAAAACTTTTTATGGTTGTATAGCTCCCATCATACATCATACAGCCTTAAATAGCATAGAACCTCTAGAAAAAGTTCTAAGAAAGGGTACATACACCAGCATTACAGTAAGTAAAATATGTTTTTTTTATTTTCAGAACATCATATAACCAGAACCTTTTAATGTAGACCAATTTGTCTGGTAGCCTTGCCTGAAAAGTACAATGCCTGTTCCTGGAAAACATTTCTTCTTTGTTCATTTTTGGGATCCAATGGGATGGATTAGGCTAGGCTTGACATTACTCAGTAATTAGTAGTAAAACAGCTCTTTGTTCTAATATACTGTATACAGTATATATATATATATATATATATATATATATATATATATATATATATATATATATACATACAGTATATATATATATATATATATATATATATATATATATATATATATATATATATATATATATACAGTGGTGTGAAAAAGTGTTTGCCCCCTTCCTCATTTCCTGTTCCTTTGCATGTTTGTCACACTTAAGTGTTTCGGAACATCAAACCAATTTAAACAATAGTCAAGGACAACACAAGTAAACACAAAATGCAATTTGTAAATGAAGGTGTTTATTATTAAAGGTGAAAAAAAATCCAAACCATCATGGCCCTGAGTGAAAAAGTGATTGCCCCCTAAACCTAATAACTGGTTGGGCCACCCTTAGCAGCAACAACTGCAACCAAGCGTTTGCGATAACGTGTAATGAGGCTTTTACAGCGTCCTTGAGGAATTTTGGCCCACTCATCTTTGCAGAATTGTCCTAATTCAGTTACATTAGAGGGTTTTCGAGCATGAACGGCCTTTTTAAGGTCATACCACAACATCTCAATAGGATTCAGGTCAGGACTTTGGCTAGGCCACTCCAAAGTCTTCATTTTGTTTTTCTTCAGCCATTCGGTGGTGGACTTGCTGGTGTGTTTAGGATCATTGTCCTGCTGCAGAACCCAAGTTCGTTTCAGCTTGAGTACGCGAACAGATGGTCGGACATTCTCCTTCAGGATCTCTTGGTAGACAGCAGAATTCATAGTTCCTTTTATCACGGCAAGTCTTCCAGGTACTGAAGCAGCAAAACAGCCCCAGACCATCACACTACCACCACCATATTTTACTGTTGGTATAATGTTCTTTTTCTGAAATGCAGTGTTCCTTCTACGCCAGATATACTTGGACACACACCTTCCAAAGAGTTCCACTTTTGTCTCATCAGTCCACAGAATGTTGTCCCAAAAGTCTTGGGGATCATCAAGATGTGTTGTGGAGAAATTGAGACAAGCTTTGATGTTCTTTTTGCTCAGCAGTGGTTTTCTCCTTGGAACTCTGCCATGCAGGCCATTTTTGCCCAGTCTTTTCCTGATGGTGGAGGCATGAACGCTGACCTTAACTGAGGCAAGTGAGGCCTGCAGTTCCTTGGACGTTGTTGTGGGGTCTTTTGTGACCTCTTGGATGAGTCGTCGCTGCGCTCTTGGGGTAATTTTGGGCGGCCGGCCACTCCTGGGAAGGTTCACCACTGTTCCATGTCTTCGCCATTTGTGGATAATGGCTCTCACTGTGGTTCGCTGGATTCCCAAAGCTTTGGAAATAGCTTTATAACCCTTTCCAGACTGATAGATCTCAATTACTTTCTTTCTCAATTGTTCCTGAATTTCTTTGGGTCTCGGCATGATGTGTAGCTTTTAAGGATCTTCTGGTGGACCTTACTGTGTCAAGCAGCTCCTATTTAAGTGATGCCTTGATTGTGAACAGGTGTGGCAATAATCAGGCCTGGGTGTGGCTAGAGAAATTGAACTCAGGTGTGGACAACCACAGTTATAGTATGTTTTAACAAGGGGGGCAATCACTTTTTCACACAGGGCCATGATGGTTTGGATTTTTTTTCACCTTTAATAATAAACACCTTCATTTACAAATTGCATTTTGTGTTTACTTGTGTTGTCCTTGACTATTGTTTAAATTGGTTTGATGTTCCGAAACACTTAAGTGTGACAAACATGCAAAGGAACAGGAAATGAGGAAGGGGGCAAACACTTTTTCATACCACTGTATATATATATATATATATATATATATATATATATAATTATTTATTTGTTTTTTCATACAAAATAAATATGTTTAACAACTAAGTTTAAAAAATGTTTATATAATTCTGTAGATATTTTAGAGCACATTTTGAATTTATAATACATAACCATTAAGCTATGAAATGTTATCTCAACATACCAAAATAAAATAAAGGTAAGCTTTAAAGCTTTAAAAAAAAAAAAACATTAAACAGTATTTTATTTAAAGCTCACACTTGTTTTGACTGAGCAATTTTCTCTTTTTTTTTTTTTTGGCTGCCGTTTCATAACAAAGACATAGGGGTTAATCCTTTGAATTTATCAAGTAAATGCACACTCCAATAAGGAATTTTATTTTCCGCAATAAACCATTATTCTGCTTTGCTATATCCTTGAATAAGTTTTGGAGCTGTAAGATTTGTGGAATGACATCCAAAACTTGATTAAAAAGGAAAATTTATTATCAAATACTTACCGTAATTTTCCTTTCCTGATGGACTCCATGGCAGCCTACGTGTGGGTTAACCCCGCCTCCTCTCCAATGCTATAGGACCCCATTCAAATAAAAGAGAGCTCACCGCTAGGTACTGTGTTCCGTAACTAGCCTACTCAATAACTGATGGGTGGGAACTCCGTCTGCCATGGAGTCCATCAGGAAAGGAAAATTACGGTAAGTATTTGATAATAAATTTTCCTTTTTCCTGACAGACTCCATGGCAGCCTACGTGTGGGAAATAACTAGCCAATCCACACGGGTGGGTATGCTGAACAGCAATAAATTCCAATTTGACCCGTCAACCGACAGGATCTATTACTGAAGTTTCAAAGAAGATAGCGAAGCGGACTCAGCATTATGAAGATAACGTTTTGATAGAGGCCCATGAGGCCGCTTTGTAGATCACGTCTGGAGCCACGTGCTGGGCTGCTGCCCATGAAGCCGCTATATCCCTGGCATAACGTGCCATACTTCTTCCGGAAGGACCAGGCCCCTATTTATAAAAAGGCTGAAGGATGAACTAGATGTTATTCTAGTCGAAGCTGGAAATCGCTCACAGTTATACCTTCCGAATTCCGCCTATATCCAGAGGATTAACTTTAGTGGACTTTTGGACCTAAATGTAACTAGGAGAATCCCCCGGCTCTTATAGAACTCGAGGTAATTTCCGGAATTGAGCCGAACATATGAACAAGGACCACCTGGACTGGAAAGAAGGACAGAAGAGGATCCTCATAACTTAGGGACACAACTTCCAAGACTCTCCTGGCGAGGGTAATGGCTACAAAGAAAGTGATTTTAATTGAAAAGGTCTCGAGATAGCAAGCGTGGAGGACCCGTATTACTGAACCCAGACAGTGAGTTGAGGACAAGGGAAAGAACCCAAATGGGGAATCTTGGTCTTCTTTGAGGGCTGAGTTTTAACACATTATAGAATCACCACCAGACTAAAAAGGTGAACAACCCACTGAGCTCCGAAGAAGGCCGATAAGGCTGAGAGTTGGATTCTTGATGGGTAGAGATAAATCTAGGTCTGAATAAATAAATCCGAACCTTTGGATCTTCCACCTGAAGAATAAGAGAACACAACAGACTTGGCCCATCTTCTATCGACCTAATTCATACTCGTCTTCATATAACTCATGAAAGTGGAGATCACCCTTGAAGTACACCTGAGATGGACAAGGATGCCAGACTGCTGTAATACCTCACCAGCTTAAAGTTACCTGGGAAGAGAATATATCTACCCCAGGATTGACTCCCAGAGACATAATCTACTTGAAATGATTGCACACGAAGAGACCACTCGTTAGTGACTTAACCAAATGCGTGACGGCAAATCCACTCGGATGTTCTGGACTCTGAGGAAGTATGCAAATGAAACATTGCCTGGACCCCGGACATGATGGGTTTGACCCTCCGTAATAATGTGGTGCTTCGAGAACCTCTATGATTCTTCACATGAGAATGGATAACACAGCGATGAACACCTGATAAAGCCGACTCTTCCTTTCACAGATAGGAGAATGACTGAAAGCACACCAGGCTGCCGGAAGTTCCAAGACGTACTAGCTCAGGCTGGGAAGACTCGTATCCTTGAACAAGGTCCGATGTGCAGCAGACTCCCCCACCGGTACTGCTTGGCATAAGTCATGACCTTAACTCATGACATGGGACCAGGGAGTGGCAATCTGAGCCAGTTCTGTGCTGCAGTCGCCAGAAGCGGCTGCTCCTCATTGTTGATGACATGTGAACAGGTTGACTAATGCCCCTTGATATCCGTTACTTGCATAAACCTAACAAGACAGAGTAAAACTTCTGCAGGGACTGCTTGACTGTAATCTTCCCCACTGGAAGAGAGATGGTGCTTTCCACTACAACGAACTGGGCCCAGAAGAATATCAGCAGGACTGGTTCTGGGTGTTTTTTTTTTTTTTTTTTTTTCAAAGGGCCACCCAAAGTTAGTCACGATGGAGAAAACTATTCCATGCGAACTAGCAGCTGAACTCTGTCCTAAGACAGCAACAGAAGGTCGTTGGAACAGCGATAGCGACATAGTCTTCTCGTTCCGATGAGGGCCATTATGGCCAGAAGAATCTTTACAAAGAACTCAGATGGAACCGGAGGTATTTGAGAAAACTCCTTTGCTACCTGAACATGGAGGTAAGCATCTTTAAGTCGTTTGAGAATAGCGAAATCGCCTGAATGTACTTTATAAACTGTTCTCTTAGTGCACCAAGAAGAGGGGAAATATACCCCCTAGAATTTATCGTCCTGGGGACGGCGTAACTATAAGGCCCGTTAAACCGTGACCGAAGACCACCAAGCCAACCGGAGGAACAGATTGACACCAGCTCCTTCACTGCTGAATTTCTGGAGAACTCCTCTGAGTACGAGACTCTGTACTCTGTTCGGGTTTCCATATCTCTAGACATAGCTGCTAGAGCGAGTGCAGGTTTACAAGCCATATCGGCAGAGCCATGCGCTTATCCTGAAGTCTTGAAACATTTTCTCACATGCCCGTCCAGGACACTGCATCTTCTAAAGAAAGCATAATCGCATCCATAAGGGTAAAGTTTCCCAGACACTTCGCCTTTCCTGCCTTGAAAGGATATAGTCTAGAGGTATTTGTTTGACATAGAAGTTTTCTTGTCCATCTTGCTCCACTCGTCATTAATCCAAACCGTAATGGGCAAAAAAGAGAGACAGAGAGATTTCTTTTTCCCGGACGCCTAAAGAACTACTTTGCTTATCCGGGGAGTGGAATGGTCTACCCAGATAAGGGCTTCCACAACTGCTTTGACTCGTGGAGGAACCAGAGAACGACACAGGCCTTCGACATATTTTTAAACTTCCAACTTGCTGACCGAAGAATCCAGAGAAACAGCGTAGGGCTGGGAAGAGCCTGAATCCTTCGGGCCACATCAGCCGGGAAGATATAAAAACAGGCTCCATGTGTGGTATATACTCCACATTCATATTATTCGTCTCCTAATTTTAACCCCAATCGTCTGGGCGTAACACAGATCATATATGGACTTGCCCTCCTGGGCTCATGTCCCTCATCTTCGGCAGGCTCTGCGATTCAAGCGGCTGTCATGGCAGCAGGTGCAATGATTTAGAGGAGAAATGGCAACGTCTCCTCTATACAAAGGAGGAATGGCAACAGCTCCTCTAGATGGAGGAGGAATGGCAACATCTCCTCTATCCGAAGGAGGAATGGCAACGTCTCCTCTATCCGCAGGAGGAATGGCAACGTCTCCTCTATCCGCAGGAGGAATGGCAACGTCTCCTCTATCCGAAGGAGGAATGGCAACGTCTCCTCTATCCGAAGGAGGAAATGGCAACGTCTCTTCTATCCGAAGGAGGAAATGGCCACGTCTCCTCTAGTCGGAGGAGGAATGGCAACGTCTCCTCTAGTCGGAGGAGGAATGGCAACGTCTCCTCTAGTCGGAGGAGGAATGGCAACGTCTCCTCTAGTCGGAGGAGGAATGGCAACGTCTCCTCTAGTCGGAGGAGGAATGGCAACGTCTCCTCTAGTCGGAGGAGGAATGGCAACGTCTCCTCTAGTCGGAGGAGGAATGGCAACGTCCCCTCTAGTCGGAGGAGGAATGGCAACGTCTCCTCTAGTCGGAGGAGGAATGGCAACGTCTCCTCTAGTCGGAGGAGGAATGGCAACGTCTCCTCTAGTCGGAGGAGGAATGGCAACGTCTCCTCTAGTCGGAGGAGGAATGGCAACGTCTCCTCTAGTCGGAGGAGGAATGGCAACGTCTCCTCTAGTCGGAGGAGGAATGGCAACGTCTCCTCTAGTCGGAGGAGGAATGGCAAGGTCTCCTCTAGTCGGAGGAGGACTGGCAACGTCTCCTCTAGTCGGAGGAGGAATGGCAACGTCTCCTCTAGTCGGAGGAGGAATGGCAACGTCTCCTCTAGTCGGAGGAGGAATGGCAACGTCTCCTCTAGTCGGAGGAGGAATGGCAACGTCTCCTCTAGTCGGAGGAGGAATGGCAACGTCTCCTCTAGTCGGAGGAGGAATGGCAACGTCTCCTCTAGTCGGAGGAGGAATGGCAACGTCTCCTCTAGTCGGAGGAGGAATCAACCTCTCCCCTTGTAAATGTTGTGGCCTGGCAAGGTCCCTGTCAACCTGGACCACGACTTTGTGGGTCCGACCTGGAAGGGCTGAAAAAGATGGGGGGGGGGGGGGGGGGGGGCGTGTAACATGAAACGCAATCTCAACCACTGAGACTGCAAACCTCGACCCCTCCCCTCACCTGCACATACCCTGTGCGTGAGGGCTGGCCGTATGAAAGCAGTGACCTGTCCATAACCTCTGGACACAACGTCAACGTGAACACGGATGGTCTGCACTCAGAAAAGACACATACGCGGACCCAAAAAGTTTGCAAAATTATTATATATATCTATATATATATATACAGATATATATACACACACACACATCTTGAGGTATAAATATTGCTAATATCCCGTAGGAGTGCAGCATGGAACTTCCATATATGTATGAAAAGAAGAAATGCAACATTTTATAATACATTTCTCTTCTCCCAAAAGAAAAATTCTCTCCTTTTTTTTTTTTTTTTTTTTTATATATTTTTATAATAATTACCATAGATACATATTCTTATTTATTTATTTATTTTTTATTATTTTTATTTATTTTTATTTAAATCATTTTTACAACTTTCCCCTTTAAGGGGAGATCCCAAAACGAAAACAGCAGACCAGGCGGGGGAAGGCTGCCATTCACTGTCTGCAGGAATTCCAATACAGAGAGGAGATGGCAGCCTTCGAATCCCCCGCCTTCGTGACGTCACCGCCCCCCCACTGCGCGCCTGCGCCGTGGGGGACAGCCAAACGGCGCCTGCGCGGCCGCCGGACCATCCGACCCTCCGCGCACGTGCGAACCAAGCCTCGCTTTCGCGGAGGCCCCGCGAATGCGCAGAACGCCGGCAACGGCCGCGACCCGGAAGCACCGCGGCGGCCTGGAACGCAGAGCGTTCCAGGCGCCATGAGGGGAAACAGAGGTACCGGAGCGTACCCTACAATACCGGGAGCACCGGGGAGACGGGGATGACCAGGGGAAACACCGGACAAAAGACACATAAAGACAACTGCCATGGAGAAAAGGTACATGAAAAGTAGCAGACCTTGCCAGCCATTGAAGCGTCCACCTGCCGGGATACGAGACCATCTTCCCCCCACTACTGGGGTATCCAGTGCAAATGCCAAACTATTTGCCTGCTCGTAGCTGGGCTCCTGGCCGCACCTCATGAATGGAATTCTCGATCCTAATTTTCCCGACCGGACGCCAACAGGAACAAACGTGATGTAGGTCCATGGAGGAGGACAAAAAAGGAACACAGTACCTAGCGGTGAGCTCTCTTTTATTTGAATGGGGTCCTATAGCATTGGAGAGGAGGCGGGGTTAACCCACACGTAGGCTGCATGGAGTCTGTCAGGAAAATAATCTTTTTGCCTCAGCACAGAAATATCCATGAGAATTAGATTTGCAAGCAATATTACTGTATCTTCACAGCAAATTAAGCTAAAGTTTCTTATTTTTAACTAGAAACGTACTTTGAACTGTGTTTAAAGGTCGATGTTGTATTTATTTATCCAGACATGCACTGATTTGTGGGCTTTAAGAGATACTAAACTTTTTAACCTAAGAGCTTTGAAAACCCCAGTGCGAGCAAGATGAAAAATGCAAACATGCCTGTGTTTATCTTACACACACAGCACAACATTTACTCTGTTTTTCATTTTTGTTCTTAATTTTCCAGTTAAATGTTTTCAAATATATCTGTATACAAAGAGAGAAATGAACATGACCCAGATATGCTCAAATATGTGTATATTAACATTCTTTGCAAAAACACTGTTATATCTTTTTTTTCTTATTCAAACCATTGAAGACAAGGGGAGACAGTACTAACAGTTCTATGAAAGCAGTGCACAATTACGTGCTGTAAGTCATGTTAACTTATCAGAATTCATCTTTTGTTTAGGTAAATATACATATTTCAAAGGAACCTATTTCTTAGTTTCACTAGTTAAAGTGACCCTGTCAAGGGGTAGAAAATGTTCCAACAAGCATACCCTGTAAAAGAAGTAGGTTTACTTAGTTCTCTGGCATGTAAGGAACTCAATCTTTGCTGTTCTAGGAACATGTGCTCCCCGGTGACTGGTGTGTTTTTTTTCCCTACAGAACACAGTAATGACGTGAAGGTGGTGGGAACCACAGTGCCAAGGGAGGACACCCTGCCCAAATACCTTTGTCAGTCAATAGCAGTGTCTGGAACTCCTAAAGAGTAGACATGGGAACTGTCAAAAAATTTGTTTCGTTTCGTCCCGTTTCGTATATAAAAAAAATCGTAATTCGTAATTCGTGTACGAAATTCCGTTCGAATTCGTACGAAATACGAATTTCGTACGAATCGTAATTTTTTTCCCGAATCGTTACGAATCGTTAGTAAAGTTACGAATCGTTACGAATCGTTACGAATCGTTAACGCGGCTAATGAATTGTCGGTTCTCGTAACACAGAGAACAATTCGAATCCAACTACAAATATCGAATTTCAATTTCAAGTTACAAATCGTTACGAATCGTTAGTAAATCCAACTACAAATATCGAATTTCAACTAATATGAAAGAAATTATAATAGCGGATATAACGAATGCTTCGAATGCTTCGAATGAATTTGAGATTCAGTATATCTAATATAGAGAATTGTTCCTGCACAAAGTGTCATTTTTGCAGGAAAAAAAGCTATTTAAAATCACTCGCGGCTAATGAAATGTTGGCTCCGTAACACAGAGAACAGTCATTCATTGATAAAAAAAAAAAAAAAAGCGTGGGGGTCCCCCAAATTCAATAACCAGGCCCTTCAAGTCTGGTATGGATATTAAAGGGAACCCCAGCCAAAAAAAAATGGCGTGGGGTCCCCCCCAAATATCCATACCAGACCCTTCAGGTCTGAGATGGATTTTAAAGGGAACCCCGGCCAAAAAAAAAAAATGGTGTGGGGTCCCCCTCAAAATCCATACCAGACCCTTATCCGAGCACGCAACCTGGCAGGCCGCAGGAAAAGAGGGGGGGACGAGAGCGGCCCCCCTCCCGCCTGAACCATACCAGGCCACATGTCTGAGACCCCCAAAGCACCTTGTCCCCATGTTGATGGGGACAAGGGCCTCATCCCCACAACCCTGGCCAATGGTTGTGGGGGTCTGCGGGCGGGGGGCTTATCGGAATTTGGAAGCCCCCTTTAACAAGGGGACCCCCAGATCCCGGCCCCCCCTGTGTGAAATGGTAAGGGGGTACAAAAGTACCCCTACCATTTCACCAAAAAAGGTGACAAAAATGGTAAAAATTACAGGAGACGGTCTTTGACAATTCCTTTATTAAAATCTTCTTTCTTCTGGTCTTCCGTCTTCCTTTCTTCTTCATTTACAAACTTGCAGGCGTGTGAATAATGCCGTGTAAACATAAGGGAAAACTGAGCAATCTACTACAAGCAATCAGTTGTATCAGAAGGTAATCCTTCCATCCATGAGAGTAAAATAGTTAAAGTATATTTAGATAATATGTTTTCTTTTGTTTTTGGATAGAGTGGAACAATATTAGATACGAAACATCAGGTTTTTATGACTGTCAGTGTGGCCAACGTTTGGAAGATTTGCCACTCGATTTGATCCTGCTAAATGTTTCGCATGGTCAGAGAATAGAGGCCTTGTTTCACATAAATAAATTACCATACATGCCCCCATCCGAGGGCTGTGTTTAACCTACACGGAATGCTACAGTTGGGCTGTACATCTCAATGCAGCAGCCCAATTCATTTCTATTGGGACACAGCAGCTTGCAAGGCCACGGACACTATTATCACAATAATTTTACCCAAGTATATAAATCCCTTATAATAGAATGCACGTTTTATACCTGAAAAAACGGGTTCTTTTTTTTTTAAAGGTGAACTTAGTCCCATTTTAAAGAATTAGGAAGTAAATAGAAATCTCCTACAATATACACGCTATCTGAAAAAAAAAAAACAAAAAAAATGGCTAGGGGTATTATAGGCTAAGTTTCCTTATATAACCTTATACACTGCAGTGTAGGTAAAACTGCAATGTTAATTATGAAAGCAGGTGGCAATTTGTTTTCATGCTCGTATAAAATAGCACACACTGCAGAATAAGCAATTTTATTCAACCTTTCGTAAAAGTTATTCTGAGGATTTTGCTGATGCCTTACAGCCTAAACCAGCATTCATCCTAGAGAAACTGAAGTTGTCATCTGACGGTGTTAATTATAGAGGTAGCCAGATTTCACATTACTAACACTTTGGATGGTTTTAATAAGCTCCCATCATACATAGCCTGAAATTTGGCCCGTTCTCCTCATCTTTTCCTTTCGGCATCTTTTTCACACTTAAGTGTTTTCGGAACATCAAATCCTTCGGTTTCTTCATCTTTTCCTTTCGGCATCTTCTTTCATCTTCTTCTTCCTCTTCTTCTTCCTCCGATCCGCTTCTTCTTGCGCCGGTCTTCTCGTCCTTCTCGTCCGGCATCGGCGTCGGCGTCTCTTCTCGGGCCACTCCTCGCAATGGGAGGCTCCCGCTGTGTGAGGCTTCGCTCCGGCTGACAGGTCTGACGCACGGGGACGTCATGGGGACTTCCCTATGGCTTTCCCCATGACGTCAGAGGAGGGCGGGGTCACCAGCTGAGGAGGGCGGGGTGTATATATATATATATATAATATAATATATAAATAATTATTTATTTGTATACAAAAAAAAAAAACTAAGTTTAAAAAATATATAACAGTAATTTTTACAAAGACCATTTTGAAAGCTCACACTTGTTTTGACTGAGCTTCAAAACAACCTTGGTTTGTGACTGAGCAATTTCTCTCTTTTTTTTTTTTTTTGGCTGCCGTTTCATAACAAAGACATAGGGGTCCAAAACTTGATTAAAATAATCTTTTTGCCTCAGCACAGAAATATCCATGAGAATTAGATTTGCAAGCAATATTACTGTATCTTCACAGCAAATTAAGCTAAAGTTTCTTATTTTTAACTAGAAACGTACTTTGAACTGTGTTTAAAAGGTCGATGTTGTATTTATTTATCCAGACATGCACTGATTTGTGGGCTTTAAGAGATACTAAACTTTTTAACCTAAGAGCTTTGAAAACCCCAGTGCGAGCAAGATGAAAAATGCAAACATGCCTGTGTTTATCTTACACACACAGCACAACATTTACTCTGTTTTTCATTTTTGTTCTTAATTTTCCAGTTAAATGTTTTCAAATATCTCTGTATACAAAGAGAGAAATGAACATGACCCAGATATGCTCAAATATGTGTATATTAACATTCTTTGCAAAAACACTGTTATATCTTTTTTTTCTTATTCAAACCATTGAAGACAAGGAGAGACAGTACTAACAGTTCTATGAAAGCAGTGCACAATTACGTGCTGTAAGTCATGTTAACTTATCAGAATTCATCTTTTGTTTAGGTAAATATACATATTTCAAAGGAACCTATTTCTTAGTTTCACTAGTTAAAGTGACCCTGTCAAGGGGTAGAAAATGTTCCAACAAGCATACCTTTGTCAGTCAATAGCAGTGTCTGGAACTCCTAAAGAGTAGACATGGGAACTGTCAAAAAAAATTTTTTTCCCGAATCGTTACGAATCGTTAGTAAAGTTACGAATCGTTACGAATCGTTAACGCGGCTAATGAATTGTCGGTTCTCGTTACACAGAGAACAATTCGAATCCAACTGAATTGTCGGTTCTCGTAACACAGATAACAATTCGAATCCAACTACAAATATCAATTTCAATTTCAAGTTACAAATCGTTACGAATCGTTAGTAAATCCAACTACAAATATCGAATTTCAACTAATATGAAAGAAATTATAATAGCGGATATAACGAATGCTTCGAATGCTTCGAATGAATTTGAGATTCAGTATATCTAATATAGAGAATTGTTCCTGCACAGTGTCATTTTTGCAGGAAAAAAAGCTATTTAAAATCACTCGCGGCTAATGAAATGTTGGCTCCGTAACACAGAGAACAGTCATTCATTGATAAAAAAAAAAAAAAGCGTGGGGGTCCCCCCAAATTCAATAACCAGGCCCTTCAAGTCTGGTATGGATATTAAGGGGAACCCCAGCCAAAAAAAAAAAAAAAATGGCCATACCAGACCCTTCAGGTCTGAGATGGATTTTAAAGGGAACCCCGGCCAAAAAAAAAAATGGTGTGGGGTCCCCCTCAAAATCCATACCAGACCCTTATCCGAGCACGAAACCTGGCAGGCCGCAGGAAAAAGGGGGGGACGAGAGCGGCCCCCCTCCCGCCTGGACCATACCAGGCCACATGCCCTCAACATTGGGAGGGTGCTTTGGGGGTCTGAGACCCCCAAAGAACCTTGTCCCCATGAAGATTTTAATAAAGGAATTGTCAAACACCCTCTCCTGTCATTTTTACCATTTTTGACACCTTTTTTGGTGAAATGGTAGGGGTACTTTTGTCCCCCCTTACCATTTCACACACGGGGGGGCTGGGATCTGGGGGTCCCCTTGTTAAAGGGGGCTTCCAGATTCCGATAAGCCCCCCGCCCGCAGACCCCCACAACCACCGGCCAGGGGCCAATCTGGGGGTCCCCTTGTTAAAGGGGGCTTCCAGATCCAATAAGCCCCCCGCCCGCACACCCCACAACCACCGGCCAGGTTGTAGGGATGAGGCCCTTGTCCTCATCAACATGGGGACAAGGTGCTTTGGGGGGGACCCCAAAGCACCCTCCCAATGTTGAGGGCATGTGGCCTGGTACGGTTCAGGTGGGAGGGGGGGCCGCTCTCGTCCCCCCCTCTTTTCCTGTGGCCTGCCAGGTTGCGTGCTGGATAAGGGTCTGGTATGGATTTTGAGGGGGACCCCACGCCATTTTTTTTGGCTGGGGTTCCCCTTAAAATCCATCCCAGACCCAAGGGTCTGGTATGGATATTTAGGGGGACCCCACGCCATTTTTTTTTTTTGGCTGGGGTTCCCCTTAATATCCATCCCAGACCTGAAGGGCCTGGTTATTGAATTTGGGGGGACCCCCACGCTTTTTTTTATCAATGACTTCAATGAATGACTGTTCTCTGTGTTACGGATCCGACAATTCATTTGCCGGCAATAGCCGCGAGTGATTTTAAATAGCTTTTTTTTCCTGGAAAAATTACACTGTGCAGGAACAGTTCTCTATATTAGATATACTGAATCTTGAATGCATTTGAAGCATTCAAAGCATTCGTTATATCCGCTATTATAATTTCTTTCATATTAGTTGAAATTAGATATTTGGTAGTTGGATTCAAATTGTTCTCTGTGTTACGGGAACCAGCAATTAGCCGCAAGTGATTTTAAATAGCTTTTTTTTCCTGCAAAAATTACACCTTGTACAGAGACAGTTCTAAGCACGGGAAACATGCCCCCCTTCATAGGCATACTATATATATATATATATACTATATACTCTATAGTATGTCTATGAAGGGGGGGCATGTTTCCCGTGCTTAGAACTGTCTCTGTACAAGGTGTCATTTTTGCAGGAAAAAAAAAAAGCTATTTAAAATCACTTGCGGCTAATTGCCGGTTCCCGTAACACAGAGAACAATTCGAATCCAACAACTACCAAATATCTAATTTCAACTAATATGAAAGAAATTATAATAGCGGATATAACGAATGCTTCGAATGATTCGAATGCATTCGAGATTCAGTATATCTAATATAGAGAACTGTTCCTGCACAATGTCATTTTTGCAGGAAAAAAAGCTATTTAAAATCACTCGCGGCTATTGCCGGCAAATGAATTGTCGGATCCGTAACACAGAGAACAGTCATTCATTGAAGTCATTGATAAAAAAAAAAAGCGTGGGGGTCCCCCCAAATTCAATAACCAGGCCCTTCAGGTCTGCTATGGATATTAAGGGGAACCCCAGCAAAAAAAAAAAATGGCGTGGGGTCCCCCTAAAATATCCATACCAGACCCTTGAGGTCTGGGATGGATTTTAAGGGGAACCCCAGCCAAAAAAAAAATGGCGTGGGGTCCCCCTCAAAATCCATACCAGACCCTTATCCGAGCACGCAACCTGGCAGGCCGCAGGAAAAGAGGGGGGGACGAGTGCGGCCCCCCTCCCGCCTGAACCGTACCAGGCCACATGCCCTCAACATTGGGAGGGTGCTTTGGGGGTCCCCCCCAAAGCACCTTGTCCCCATGTTGATGAGGACAAGGGCCTCATCCCCACAACCCTGGCCGGTGGTTGTGGGGGTCTGCGGGCGGGGGGCTTATCGGAATCTGGAAGCCCCCTTTAACAAGGGGACCCCCAGATCCCCCCCCCCCCTGTGTGAAATGGTAAGGGGGTACAAAAGTACCCCTACCATTTCACCAAAAAAGGTGACAAAAATGGTAAAAATGACAGGAGACTTTGAGTCTTTGACAATTCCTTTATTAAAATCTTCTTTCTTCTTTCTTCTGGTCTTCCTTCTTCCTTTCTTCATCCTTCGGTTTCTTCATCTTCTCCTTCCGGCATCTTCTTCCATCTTCTTCTTCCTCCGATCCGCTTCTTCTTGCTCCGGTCTTCTCGTCCTTCTCGTCCGGCATCGGCGTCGGCGTCTGTTCTTCTCGGGCCGCTCCTCGCAATGGGAGGCTCCCGCTGTGTGAGGCTTCGCTCCGGCTGACAGGTCTTTTATAACGGAGGGCACCTGGTGACCCCGCCCCCCTCTGACGTCATGGGGAAAGCCATAGGGAAGTCCCCATGACGTCCCCGTGCGTCAGAGGGGGCGGGGTCACCAGGTGCCCTCCGTTATAAAAGACCTGTCAGCCGGAGCGAAGCCTCACACAGCGGGAGCCTCCCATTGCGAGGAGTGGCCCAAGAACAGATGCCGATGCCGGACAAGAAGACCGGAGCACGAAGAAGCGGATCGGAGGAAGAAGAAGATGGAAGAAGAAGATGGAAGAAGATGCCGGAAGGAGAAGATGAAGAAACCGAAGGATGAAGAAAGGAAGAAGGAAGACCATAAAAAATAAGATTTTAATAAAGGAATTGTCAAAGACCGTCTCCTGTCATTTTTACCAATTTTTGTCACTTTTTTGGTGAAATGGTAGGGGTACTTTTGTACCCCCTTACCATTTCACACAGGGGGGGGGCGGGATCTGGGGGTCCCCTTGTTAAAGGGGGCTTCCAGATTCCGATAAGCCCCCCGCCCGCAGACCCCCACAACCAATGGCCAGGGTTGTGGGGATGAGGCCCTTGTCCTCATCAACATGGGGACAAGGTGCTTTGGGGGTCTTAGACCCCAAAGCACCCTCCCAATGTTGAGGGCATGTGGCCTGGTACGGTTCAGGCGGGAGGGGGGGCCGCTCTCGTCCCCCCTCTTTTCCTGCGGCCTGCCAGGTTGCGTGCTCGGATAAGGGTCTGGTATGGATTTTGAGGGGGACCCCACGCCATTTTTTTTTTTTTGGCCGGGGTTCCCCTTAAAATCCATCCCAGACCTGAAGGGTCTGGGATGGATATTTAGGGGGGACCCCACGCCATTTTTTTTTTTTTTTTTGGCTGGGGTTCCCCTTAATATCCATACCAGACCTGAAGGGCCTGGTTATTGAATTTGGGGGGACCCCTACGCTTTTTTTTTTTTTTTTTATATCAATGAATGACTGTTCTCTGTGTTACGGAGCCGACATTTCATTTGCCGGCAATAGCCGCGAGTGATTTTAAATAGCTTTTTTTTTCTGCAAAAATGACACTTTGTCATTCGAATCATTCGAATTCATTCGAATTCATTCGTTATATCAGCTATAATATTTTCTTTCGAATTAGTTGAAATTCGATATTGGTAGTTGGATTCGAATAATTTGGAGCTGAAATTCGTAAACAGAATTTTTCCTGCAAAAATGACACTTTGTCATTCGAATCATTCGAATCCATTCGAATTCATTTGAATCATTCGAATCATTCGTTATATCCGCTATAATAATTTCTTTCATATTAGTTGATATTCGATATTTGGTAGTCGGATTCAAATAAATTCGGCGACGAAATTCGTAAACGGAATTTCGTATTCCGTATGGAATTCGTATTCGAAAAAATTCGTACTACGGATTCGTAAATTCGTACGAATTTCGAAAAATTCGTACGAATTACGAATTCGTACGAAACTAATCGCACATGTCTACTAAAGAGAGCAAAGGTTCTGCACACTGACTGTATGAGGGCTGACAGGGCCATGTAAAAGATTTTGCTTCCTTTTTTACAGTTACATTTTTGCTTTTTCTATATCCTCTTCTCCTCACTTTATGACCTTTCATCTGCTTCATGTTAATTGGACTTACATAAATCTTCAGTATTTTAAAATTCCTTTAACAAAGGCTTCACATACTGTACATGCCTGTACAGTATATTTTTAAAAGTAAAAACCTGCCTAAGAGCAAATAATACAACATGTCTGCTATGACTTTTATGAAGTTATTTGTTATTACTGTCAGGGCTGGTTGTAGCTCCTCCCTAGGCTGACACCCAAATTATGGGTGTTCATTTGAAGGATTTATAGCCAGCACTCTACATTCTGCTGCCCTCCATGTAATAGTTCAGATATTACAGACCTGTCTGTGCTTCCTCCTTAGAAATAAAACACTAAGTTGACTAAACCCAGAATGGCTCAACAGCAACTTGCTATTTCACAGAAGAAAAAGGTATCAAAATGCTTGTATTTTGTGAATAAGGATTACAATAATTCACAAAAAAACACAAGCCCCCAACAACACAAGCCAGATACTACACTTCTCTGAGAGAGTCTAGTCATGTAGGTGATGTGTGTTGCTGTGGGCTTGTGCTTATGCGAATGACCATGCTCCACTGCCATTCACAAAAAAACAAGCCAACAGCTTGACAGTTTATCTCCTTTAAAATAGCAGGAGGGTCTGGGCTCAGTCAAGCTAGAGATTCATTTACATATAAGGGAGATGTCAAGACTCTACCCAGGAACAGAGTTGCGCATTCGCTCATATGCAGGTTGGAAACTTCTGCCAGTACCCTGCATGAGCATGCACATCTTTGTGGTAACAAGAGTACATGCATTGCACAGATGTCAGCACAAGTGAGCATGTTCAATTCCAGAACTTGTGCTAAATAGGGATGAGCCGAACACCCCCGGGTTCGGTACGCACCAGAACCTTCGAACGGACTGAAAGTTCGCGCAAATTTTTGAACCCTATTCGTTATAATGGACGCGAACGTTCGAAATCAAAATTGCTAATTACAACGGCCAATATGCATGTTAATATCATAAAACAGGTTTGGGGACCCGGGGGTCATATATCAATGCAAAAAGAACTTTTAAAAACTAACGTTTTTTTTCGGGAGCAGTCATTTTAATGATGCATAAAGTAAAAAAAAAAAGGTGAAATTTTCCTTTAAATATGCGTCTTTGATCCCCAATTTTGCCCATGGGGTGTGCGGCCGATGTGAAAGGTTGAAGAGGTGCCTCCCGTGTATGTTGAAGCTTAAAAAGTAGTTAGCGGGGGGGGTCTCGGAGAGATGGTGGGAAGCCGGGGCCCCAGATTCATCCGTCTGTCATGTCTAGGGGTCGTGCATGTCCAGCATTATGCACAATATAAGCAAGAGCACAGGAGGTGGTGGCGATCAAATCGCACTTGTGACTACGAGGGGGCGGAGGTGGGTCCCTTTAAATGTTCAGTTCTGGCTTACCAGAGAGTGTGCTAGATCAGCTAGCCTTTGGGTCTTGTGCAATAGTACTGAGCAGTGTGTGTAGGGAACAGTTCAGCAAATTGTAAGTCAGGCCTGTGAAAGACAGAGCAGCTGCAGTCTCCCTTTTGGGTGTAGCAAGATGGCCGCCAGATGTATTATGTAAAGGAGGCCTCGGGGACACCAGGGAGTGCTAGTAACACAAAAAAAAAACGTCTCTTTTAGTGCAGGCCTGAGTCACTCCCCTTAGTGAGTTGTTTTAGGCGCTCGGTGATGAAAAAAACAAGGCGTAAGAGGGGTGGGAGGACACTTCTTAGTCCTAAGGTGTAGCAATATGGCCGCCGCCTCTCACCTGAGTCTTGAAGAAACTAAGCACAGCAGCCCTCTTTAGCGGTCTAACAGCCTGTGTCCCGTCCTCCCTGGCTGGGGAAGCCGCCGGAGGTGTTGTCAGGGAGGGATGACTCGACCTTCAGGGCGCTGTAATCGAGAGCGGCGGATGGATATGCCGAATAGGCCGGATAGGCCGCAGCATGGCGGCGGCGCGTCTGCTGCTGAAGTCGGCTGTGGGCCGAGAAACTGTGCGGGAGGACGTCCGGGGCACCCGATATCGGCGCCGATCTGTCTAGGATGTGCCCAGGGTCAAGGATGGGTGTCTGGGAGGTGTTTTAGTGGAGCGCCGGCTTTGGATGGTTGTCGGGCACGGGGCTTTAGGAAAGACCGGGGATCCACAGGTCTCGCTAGGCCGCACCGGGCCGGGCCCGGCCGTGGCCTCCACGGGCGTCTCGGAGACTCAGCACTACCCCCGGAATGCCCCAGACAGGTGGGTGGGTGGCGGGAGGGGACGGATCTTATTGCTGTTTTTCCTTTTTGTAAAGATTCTCCAGGAGGCCTTAGGGAGGCAAAATGGCGGCGGCCCGAGCGTCCAGGAGCAGTGAAACCCGGGTGTCCACGGACCGCTTTTCCCCAGAAAAACAGCCCAGGATACAGCAGTGTGCTGAGCTGATGCAAATTGTGTGCTTAATATGTCCTTCTTTGAGGTGTAGGTGTGCGGATGGCAGTGGATTGCTCAGACGGTGTCCGGAGCTCTCAGCAAAAGCGTCCGCCGCCATTCACGTCAGGACACGCCCCCGACTCTCATATTTTTTAGTTACAAGTAACACTCTTTCAATATAACCTATTATTGCATGATACTTTCGTACCATGTGATCCAGTGCAGGCAAACGCACTGCGTTTATGACTTGCATTTGGGGTGTCGCTAACTTTTTAATGACACTTGTTGCAGATTGCAAATGGACTGCATTTGAATGCAGTGTGAATCACTGTAAATCGATTCCTGTACAGGTATGGTGTGAACTGACCCTAAGTAAATCAACCCCAATGTCTCCTGCCTATGTAATATAAATGAGGAGAAGGGAAGTTGTTCTATAGTCCAAGTCAGGAGCGATGCTTCTCCTTTATATATTCAGTTAGTGGGCCTTGCCACCCAAGGACAGGAAGTGTGTTAATTGCAGAATCACCAGGTAAAGATAGGGGGAAAAAAATGAAAATAGAAACCTAATGCAGCTACTACATCTAATGCCGCGTACATGCTCGTAATTCTTGTCGGAAAAAACTCTGATGGTTTTCCCAACGGAATTCCGACGGACCGCTCAATCTGTCTTGCCTACACACAGCCACACCAAATTCCGATTGTTTAGAACGCGGTGACATACAACACGTACGACGGGACTGGAAAAAGGAAGTTATAGCCAGTAGCCAATAGCCTCTGTCTCGTAGTTGAATCTGAGCATGCGTGTTTTTTGGTGTGTGGGAATTGCATACACACGATCGGAATTTCCGATAGAAAGTTTTTCCGTCGGGAAAATTGAGAAAATGCTATCAATTTTTGGCTGGCGGAAATTCGGACAGCTAAATTCCGATGGAGCCTACACACGGTCGCATTTTCTGATGAAAAGCTCTCATCTGTCTTTTTCTGGCCAGAATTCCGATCGTGTGTACGTGGCATTAGAACTGATATTCCATGTTTGCACTTTGGTTTAAATATACTTTCAGCCAGGCATGGCAAATTCAAATGAAATAGTGTTACAGCCTAAAGCAGGCCATACACCAGTAGAAATTTGTTTTAAAGTGATATTAAAGTCTCTTTTTTTTTGTTAAAAATAACAAATATTTTATACGTACCTGCTCTGTGCAGTGGTTTTGCATAGAGCAGCCCAGATCCTCCTCTTCTTAGGTCCCTCTTCAGTGATCCTGACCCCTCCCTCCTGCCGAGTGCCCCCATAGCAAGCAGCTTGATATGGGGACACCCAAGCCGAGACAGAGCTCCCTGTGTCCATTCAGACACGGAGCTACGACCCATTGGCTCACTGACTTTGATTGAAAGCAGCCAATGAGGAGGGGTGTCCTGAACAGCCGAGTCTCTCTTGCAACATCGCTGAATCTAGATGGGGCTCAGGTAACTATTAGGAAGGCTGAAGGGGGGCTCCTGCACACAGAAGGCTTTTTTATCTTAATGCATAGAATTCATTAAGATAAAAAACCTTCTGCCTTTACAACCACTTTAACGTTCCATTTTTCTTTAATGGTTGATGCGGTCAAATCAGCTATCATTTTTAACCATAGTGAGGAGAAAATTCAAAGGAGCAGGATGGAAAAAAAATTTCAAACAAACAAACTTCTTCCTGTGAATGTGGTTTTCAGTCAGGAAAAAGCATATTCATTGTAATCAAACTTGATTAATTAGTCTAATCCCCCGTACACACGGTCGGAATTTACGACGGAAAATGTCCTATCTGACCATGTTGTCGGAAAATCCGACCATGTGTGGGCTCCATTGGACTTTTTCCGTCGGAATTTGAGATCCTGCTCTCAGAAATCCGATCGTGTGTAGCAAATTCCGACGGACAAAGTGCCACGCATGCTCAGATCAAATTACAAGACCAAAGCTATTGGCTACTAGCCTCTACGTAGTTCCGTCGTACGCAACGAACGTCACCACATTCAGAATGATCGGATTTTCCGACAACTTTGTCTGACCGTGTGTATGACACACCAGTGTCGGACAAAATCTGTCGGAAAAAATCTGACGGATTTTGTGGTCGGAATTTCCGACCGTGTGTACGGGGCATAAGACTCCATTCATATATTAGGTCCTGATGCAATTTTGAAGGATTTTATATGAAAAAAGCTATTCAATGATGGTAAGAAAGCCACCTGTATTTTACCAACCAAGGACACTGTGTGAGCCAGCCACCAGCATCCTAGCAACCAATTACCCTTGACTAAGCATGCAGTCTAGCTTGACAAAAAATGGGGGGCAGCAAGTGTGCACTCTTGTCTCTCAACAAAACCAGGCCACATGTCCTCAGCAAAGGGAGAATACCTTGCCAGGGCTACCCCACCAAAGCACCTTGTCCCCATGTTGACAGGTAAAAAGGCCTTTTCCCTGGCCTGGTGGATGTGGAGGTCTGGGTTTAAATATATTATCAGAATATGCAGGCACCCTTTAAAATAAGGGAACCCCCAAATGTCCATCACTCCCCCATATTATTAAGTATGGGGTACATAGTGCACCTAGTTACTCATTCAACAATAGTAGTTAATAATGCATTTAATAAAGTCCCTTGTTAAAAAAGAAAATGTGTCCCAAGATGTAAATCCATCTTCAATCAAGCTAACCAGCTACAGTATGTAAATCCACGTCAATCCCGATCGCCTGTCAACCTCTGAAAAAAAGCATGCCAGCTGTTGAGATGATGCTTTTCCAATGGACTGCAAATAACATTTCCTGGCCCCACAGTTAATTAAACCAAGAGACCTGTGTTTATATTTTCAAAAGGATTAAAGCAGTTGAGAAATGTCTGAATGAAGTAGTAAAGTAGACACCTTTGGACTGCAGCATTGTCAGTTGAACTCCAGCTAGCACATTATAAGCAGTTACAGTTACATAAATGAAGAAAACTAACCATTGTAAGTACACCTGTCAATGTTAAATAGATTGTCTAAACCCTCTAAGTCCCCTTTCACACTGGGGCGCTTTGCAGGCGCTACAGCGCTAAAAATAGCGCCTGCAAATTGCCCTGAAAGAGCTGCTTTCACACTGGAGCGGTGCGCTGGCAGGACGCTAAAAAAAAGTCCAGCTAGCAGCATCTTTGGAGCGTTGAAGGAGCGGTGTATACACCGCTCCTTCACCGCTCCTGCCCATTGAAATCAATGGGGCAGCGCGGCTATACTGCCGGCAAAGTGCTGCTGCGAGTGGTTTTAACCCTTTCTCGGCTGCTAGCGGGGGTAAAAGTGCCCCGCTAGCGGCCGAATAGCGCCGCAAAATTGACGGTAAATCGCTGCTAAAAATAGCGGCACTTTACCGCCAACGCACCCACCGCCCCAGTGTGAAAGGGGCCTAACTGCTATTTTATCTTGGCAGTTTGGTCTGTTAAAGTAAGCAGAAAAATTACCGACTTACTAAGATCACCATGTGAAAATAAAGGAAATAAAACCATAAAAAAAAGAAAAATAATGCAGCCACCACATCTAAGAACTGGTGAGCTGCAATTGAATATATTTTTGCTTTTGGGTTTAATAACTCTGTAAGTCATATGCATTAAAGATGATTATTATAAGCATTTCAGACAGTCACATATATAGTTTCTTCCAAACCTTTTAACTGCTCTTTTTGCTGGACAGCTTGGGCTATTATAGGAAGTGGAAAACCAACAGATTTACTGGCAGGTGAACAGGTATTAGAACTGTTACAGGGGGCTCAGTGGTACACTGCATCATATATGTCTTTTTTAAATTTTCCTATAGTTACACTTTAAATCAGTGGTGGTAGTGTCAAAATCAAGAGGGTTCCATGTGACCAAAAAAATACTAATTTAACATGTTGTCTTAACGCAAAACTTATGTTATGAAATATAAATATGCAGGTTTTTTTTTAGTACAAAAGCATTATTCTGTATCTCCTCTGCAGCGAAGCATTCTCACCTTTTTTTTTAAACAATGTACATTGAACTTAGCATGCGCAGCTCAGTGTACAATTCCAGCATTTGAAGAAATTAATAATCTCTTGAACATGTGCTGGAGTTACGTCATTCTGGTCCAGCCAATCAAAGTGGTAGAAGATAGGGGTGGTTTTAGCTTCCCCCTACTTACTGTGTAACTATGTATTATCTTGTCTGTTCCTATAATTAGCTAGACTATCAAAGCTCTGATAATACTAATGGTGATGATAACAACAATATAATAACAATATTAGCTATAAAAAATATCACAATGCTCAAAGAAGCAAAGGTCTTGTAAGAAATTACAAAAACTAACATAGAAAACTATGAATATTACAGGGCAATAAAGGGGCATAGGTGATACTTTTCATAAGGTTGTCCTCAGTATTCTGTGTCTCTCGGATTGGCTTAATGGAAAAAGAGGGGGCCTCATCATTTTCCTTACATTTTTAAAGCACACTCTGACACAACCCACACAAACAGCCTCTGCCCGCCCGTGTAGTCCTCTGTTCAATGAGAATCGGTCATTCCTGTCTAATCACAAGAAAGTATGTTATTCCCCCAAACATCTTCCAAGAAGTATGTTACTGTCTTCCACAAGGAGGGCAGCATTAGTCTGTGAACACTTGCCTTGACCCAGGTCCTCTACCCCCCAAACATCACGAGGCCTATGCGCGAAACATCCTTCAGGAGATTAAATCACAGTTATGACAAACACCCTGTTGAACAATCTTGGTCTGCTGACATGTCAGGCTATCTGCAGCCATATCTAGATGTCTTCTGTATAACCTGGTCTCAACAGTCCAGAAATATCCAATATTAAAAAAAAATATGTTGCGCCTTCTAACAATGGGGACTCATAAAAAAACAAAGTGGTAATGCGGTGGATAGATTGCATCATATGCTGGTGCATAAAATTAGAATATCATCAAAAAGTTCATTTGTTTCGGTAGATCAATTGAAAAAATGAAAAATCATATATTTTATATAGATGCACTATACACAGAATGATATATTTCAAGCATTGTTTTCTTTTAATTTTGATGATTATGGCTTAAGTTACAGCTAGTGAAAACCCAAAATTCAGTATTTCAGAAAATTTTTATATTACATAAGACCAAAAAAAAAGGATTTTTTTTAATACAGAAATGTTGACTTACTGAAAAATATGTCCATGAACAGTATAGTATGCACTTAATTCTTGGTCAGGGATCTTTTGCATGAATGACTGCATCAATGCGGCATGGCGGCAATTAGGGATGGTCGAATGGTTCGGCCCGAGCATAAGTTTGGGCCGAACTTTGGTTGTTAAGGGTGTTCTGCAGAACACCGAACAATATGCGGTAGGGTTGCACCGATACCGATACTAGTATCGGTATCGGTGCCGATACCGAGTATTTGCCCGATGCTTTATCTGATACCTGGACAGTCAGGGAGTGATCCATGCGGCGGTGGGGGGAGTTACAAGCACTGATCCCCCCTGTATAGATTTCAATAAAGTAGCTGACAGCCGCTTCTCCTCCTCTCCCCTCTGCGGCTTCCAGCTGCTTTATTGAAATTTATACAGGGGGATCGGTGCTTGTAACTCCCCCACTGCCGCACCGATCACCCCCTGACTGTCCCTGTATACTCCTCCAGTCCCCCTCTGTGTCCTCTTCCAGGCTCCTCCGGTCCCCCTCTGTATACTCCGCTCTGGTCCCCCGCTCCGGTCCCCCGCTCTGATCCCCCTCCGTATACTCCGCTCTGGTCCTCCGCTCTGGTCCCCCCTCGGTGTCCTCCACTCCGGTCCCCCACTCTGGTCCCTCCTCCGTGTCCTCCGGTCCCCACTTCTAGTCCTCCACTCCGTTCCTCCCCTCTAGTCCCTCCTCTGTGTACTCGGCTCCGGTCCCCCGCTCCGGTCCCCCCTCGGTGTACTCCACTCCTGTCCCCCCTGTGTCAATCTTTCAGGATGGAGAGCAGAGGAAGGAGCCAGTAAATCTGTCGGCTCCTTCCTATTCCAAATGAACAGAGTCAGTGATCACTGTCTATTCATAACTGAGCATTGTAAACTGTATTTACGATACTTTTGTTTATGAATGGAGAGGAGCCTCTGTCTCCTGTCCATTCATCTCCAGTGCAGCTGAGGCTGCTGAGAAAGGGACAGGGGAATCTCTGTCCCCAGTCCCTTTCTGTGTCTCAGGGAGATGTCAGGGGTGATAAAAAATAAAAATAAAGAATTGTAATAAGTCCCCACACCCTTATAGGTGCTATCTCTACAAAATATCGCAGCAGCGCTATAAACTTAAAATGACAAGTTCATAAACACCCTCAGACGACGTCCGGAAGTGACGAAACGCGTCAGGGTCGTGGCCTCGCAGGAAGTGACGTGTGTGCGTTCCAACGTGCGCTCCAGCCGGCTGAGACACCAGGAAGTGTACGAGGGTTCTCTACACAGCGGTCTTTCGGCGTGGTTTCCGGCGGACGGGAACCTTACAGGCAGAGTGCCGTTTTACTTTTATTCAAAGCCTTTAAATAATTGTATTGTGGTACGCATATTTTACTTGGGGGGATACGGGGAACTATAAATAAACACCCTTTTTCCAAACTGTACTACGCTATCTGCTATATATTTTTCTTCTATGCTGGATACTATGGGAGGAGAACTACTCTGATGTATGCAGGAGCAGGAAAAGCAGACGGGCCAAAGATGTTGCAGGGTTCATTGGTTTTCTGATTGATATGCTTATACCTTTCTTTGCTCTGGTGAGTGCATCCCCAAAGGGGAGTTTTTTACCAACACGAGGTGATAGAAATTACTACCGGGTGGAAGCCTCATCACTATATCACAGAAAGAACTCTTTAACTGCACTTCGTACAGACTGTTTTCATGATTGCAGGAATTATTTATGAACTTGTCATTTTAAGTTTATAGCGCTGCTGCGATATTTTGTAGAGATAGCACCTATAAGGGTGTTGGGACTCATTTAGATATCGCCATATCACCATTCTTGCTTTGATCTTACAGCAGCTGCTTTATTATTATATGTAAACATATATATTTTTTATCCATCCATATCTTACCATATTTATATCATATTTATTGATCCTTGATGTGTATATATATTTATTGATTCTTATACTTTAAAATATTTATATCCATGAGCGCAGAGTGATACACCCAAGAGGGCGGCCTTTTTTCTTTGGTTTATCCACATAACAAAGAATTGTAATAAATAAATATTTAAAAGGTTAAATTGTAACAATAATTTAAAAAATAAAATTAAAAACACACTGACACTGTTCACTCCCCCCCCCTTAAAAAAAAGCATGGTAAATAATGATATTGTAAAAAAATTGTAAAAAATAAAATTGTAGAAAAATAAAAATAAAAAACTGCTGACACAGTCCATGCGTCATCAGTGCTGCATATTAGTGCCACATGACATTAAAAAAAAGTATCGGTAATCGGTATATGCGAGTACTTGAAAAAAGTATCGGTACTTGTACTCGGTCTTAAAAAAGGGGTATCGGTTCAACCCTAATATGCAGTGTTCGGGGCAAATTCGAAAGCCACCGGAACACAGTTAAAGTCTATGGGACATTAACATGAAAAATCAAAAGTGTTCATTTTAAAGGCTTATATGCAAGTTATTGTCATAAAAAGTGTTTGTGATCTGGGTCCTGCCCAGGAGACCTGTATCAATGCAAAAAAAAAAACGTTTGAAAAACAGACGTTTTTTTGGGAGCAGTGATTTTAATAATGCTTAAAGTGAAACAATATTCCTTTAAATTTCGTACCTTGGGGATGTCTATAGTATGCCTGTAAAGTGATGCATTTTTCCCGTGTTTAGAACAGTCTCTGCACAAAATTAAATTTCTAAAGGAAAAAAAAGTAATTTAAAAGTACTTGCGGCTATAATGAATTGTCAGTCCGGCAATACAGATAAAAGTCATTGAAAAACGGCATGGGATTCCCCCAGTCCATTATCATACCCTTTGGGTCTGGTATGAATATTAAGGGGAACCCCGAACCAAAATTTTAAAAAAAATTGTGTGGGGGTCCCCCCAAATTCTATACCAGGCCCTTAAGGTCAGGCCAACATTTTTGAAAAAAATGGTGTGGGGGCCCCCTCAAAAATTCATACCAGACCCTTATCTGAGAAACCTGACAGGCCGCAGGAAAAGAGGGGGGATGAGAGAGCGCCCCCTCCTGAACCGTACCAGGCCACATGCCCTCAACATGGGGAGGGTGCTTTGGGGTAGCCCCCTAAAGCACCTTGTCCCCATGTTGATGGGGCCAAGGGCCTCATCCCTACAACCCTTGCCCGGTGGTTGTGGTCTGCGGGCAGGGGGGCTTATCGAAATCAGGAAGTCCCCTTTAACAGCCTCCCCCTCTGTGTGAAATAGTAATGGTGTACAAATGTACCCTTACAATTTCACAAAAAAGTGTCAAAATGGTACAAAAGACAAAACATAACTTGGGACACGTCCTTTATAAAAAAAAAAATTTAAATGTCCCATGAAGTCCATTCATCTTCTTCTCTCGCTCCACGGACGGACTGAAAAAGAAAAAAAAAAAAAAAAAGCTGCGACCGACCTGTCTCCATGGGAGGCACCCACCGTATGACGTATCCTCGCAGGCGACAGTTCTTTTATAACTGAGGGCAGGACCACACAGTGACATTCCCGGGTGACCCCACCCCCCTCTGATGCACGGGGACTTCCCCATGGCTTTCCCGGGGGGCAGCAGAGGTTTTTTTTCAATTACCTTTATCTGTATTGCCGGGACCAACAATTCATTAAGTACTTTTAAATTACTTTTTTTCCTTTAGAAATTTACTTTTGTGCAGGGACTGTTCTAAACTTGGGAAAAATGCGCCACTTTACAGGCATACTATAGACACCCCCAGGTACGAAATATTAGGAATATTTCACTTTTATTGTTTCACTTTAAGCATTACTAAAAATCAGTGCTCCCGAAAAAACAGGCGTTTTTAAAACTACATGTCCCCTGGTGCAGGACCCAGGTCCCCAAACACTTTTTATGACAATAACTTGCATATAAGCCTTTAAAATGAACACTTTTGATTATTCATGTTCGTGTCCCATAGACTTTAACGGTGTTCGTGTGTTCTGCCAAATTTTTGGCCTGTTCGGTATGTTCTGGTGCGAACCGAACCAGGGGGTGTTCGGCCCATCCCTAGTGGTAATCAGTCTGTGGCACTGCTGAAGTG
>CM053026.1:640682815-640726938 GCA_028564925.1 Lithobates sylvaticus
CATGCTGAAGAACTGTCCATTCAAATGGAATCACCCTCAGACCTACATACAGCACAAAATCAGGGCTGTGCGCATGTCATTGTGTGCATGCGCATGATCATGCATGTTAAATTAACTTTTGCCAGCCAGTGGCCTATTAAAGTGGATGTAAACCCATTCTGTAGGCTTGTACCTACCAGCAAGCCTATAATTAGGCTTACCTGTAAGTATTATGAATATCCCCTAAACCTTCACGGTTTAAGAGATATTCACACTTCATGCAGCCGGTGATGTCAAGCTTTGTGCCGTGGTCCATTTTTCCTGTGCACATGTGCGGAAGTGACGTCATCATGGCGCAGCCAATCAGACCAATCAGAGGTTGGGAACCCGGAAAAAGACCGTGTGAAGATGGAAGTGTCTATCAGAGCTCACAGCGCGGCGGTGCATGGCTTCGTTCTAAGGTAAGTATTTCATAATGTGCTAAATTTGAGATGCATCCTAGCACAATATGGGGTTTATTTACTAAAGGCAAATCCACTTTGCACTACAAGTGCACTTCAAGTGCACTTGGAAGTGAAGTCACTTGTAGTGCAAATTTTAGCTTGCACATGATTGGATGATAAAATCAGCAGAGCTTCCACTCATTTCAGATCTACCCCTTAGATTTAAAGGGACTGCACTTCGAAGTGCACTTTTAGTGCACTTTCAAGTGCACTTGCAGTGCAAAGTAGATTTGCCTTTCGTAAAAATAACCCTCACTGTGTCATTGTTGAAATGGTCATTATTACTGTAAATGGCATATATTTATCAAACCCAGCTAAGCTCACAGATTCCTAAGTATAGAAAATGAGCCCAGGAAGATCAAATCCTGGACTGTTTTGCAATAGATAATTTCTACTTGGTCCATCGACACTGACTTCTAGCCAGAATGTCCATGTGAATTACAAGGTATGGAAATGTATTTAGGGTTTGGTCTGTACTCCAGTCATTAAGTAAGAAAGAAATGGGACAGCACAAAAGCTTACTCTATTGCACAAATCCATAAATTATGGATTTTCTCTCTAGTAGTTGCACACAGAGACATTCTCAACTAAGAGATTTTTCTAAAAACGTACTGCTAAAAGGGGAGACATCAGTGGTGGCCTGTCCATAAGGGGTGCAGGGGCACTGCCCCCGTGATCCATGCACCCGGTTTCCATATCTTTTTTTAACCACTTCACCCCCGGAAGCACTTACCCCCTTCCAGACAAGAGCATTTTTTGCGATTCGGCAATGCGTCGCTTTAGCTGACAATTGCGCGGTCATGCGACGTTGTACCCTAACAAAATTAACGTCCTTTTTTCCCACAAATAGAGCTTTCTTTTGGTGGTAATTGATCACCTCTTCGGTTTTTATTTTTTGCGATATAAAGAAAAAAGAGCGACACTTTGGAAAAAAAAGCAATATTTTTTACTTTTTGCTATAATAAATATCCCCCAAAAATATATAAAAATAAACACATTTTTTCCTCAGTTTAGGCTGATTCTTTTACATATTTTTGGTTAAAAAAATGGCAATAAGCTTATATTGATTGGTTTGCGCAAAAGTTATAGCGTCTACAAAATAGGGGATAGATTTATGGCATTTTTATTATTAATTGTTTTTTACTAGTAATGGCGGTGATCTGTGAGTTTTATCAGGACTGCGACATTATGGCGGACACATCGGACACTTTTGACAATATTTTGGGACCATTGTCATTTATACAGCGATCAGTGCTATAAATAGCCACTGATTACTGTATAAATGACACTGGCAGGGAAGGGGTTAAACACTATGGGGTGATCCTAGGGAGTGATTCTAACAGTGGGGGGGTGGCTGACCACTGACATGACAGCGATCACTGGTCCCGATGACAGGGAGCAGTAGATTCCTGTCATGTCACTAGGCAGAACAGGGAAATGCCTTGTTTACATAGGGATCTCCCCTGTTCTGCCTCTCCGTCTCATGATAACGTGCCATAGGTGGCAAATTCATACATGTATGCCCATTTGTCTGTACGAGCCATTCTGCCAACTTATATGTGTGTGTGGTAGTTGGCAAGTCGTTAAGCACATGATTAGAGCCCGAGGCTCTAATTGGCTTCAAAAAAGGGTGGGCTCGGGGCACAGAGTACTGTGCCCTGAGCCCACCTACTTGTGTGACAATAGCGAGATAACATTAGCTACTGTCTTTCTGATTCTCTTCCCGGCCAATCAGGAAGCGAGTCTTAAGACCTGATTGGCAGAGAGGAAAAGTGACCGTAGTGGCCGCCGAGAAGAAGAAGACTCAGGGTGAAGCCGCAGAGGAGGAAGGAGGAGGAGAGGCAAGAAGAAGCCAAAGCTGCCTGCGACCTAGATGGGGTTAGTGCCGGGCTGGTGGGCAGACAAGCGAGCGCCAGGGGGTGTTGTTTCTATCTACAGTACAATGTTTTATTGAATGTTTCGTGACTAATGTATTTAATGAAATCCCCACCTAAAAATAAACCTCACATTTTACTAATTATGGTTAGATCCAATTTGTTTCCCCTTTAGGCACAAACTGCTGGAGTTGTCACATTAATTTTCTACAAGGGTTGTGGTGTTTTATATATTCTTGTGGGTCATCTGTGTTATGCAACAAAATTAAAAACATGCTAAAATGGCATAGTTTTTATTTTTTTCATTTACTGAATATTCTGCATACAAATTCTGCAACCCATAAGGAAGGATATACTGTACATCATACACATTACCTCCTAATTTCTGTTCCACATTTGTACAGACATACACACACACACACATAAATACACAAACTTAAAAGGTAGGCAACTCCATTTGTTTGTTATTTATTTGTTTACCTATTCATTTATTGAACAATAAAAACTCTGACAACAAGCTAAATTACTTATATGCAAAAGTATAAGCCTTCTGATGTAAGTAAGATGGATCGCATTGTTTGTGAGACAGTTAGCTAGCACAAATAAAGAAAACGACAGGTGCATTTGATCAGTGAGACAAAATATTGCAAAAAATGTGGAGAGAAACATACTAACCATATAATATAGTTTTCTGACTAAATTTGAGAGGGAATATTGTTTGTCATTTATTTGTTCTGGAAAATCTCATTGGAATGTGAGGTTGGTGTGTGGTTAACTACATACATTTGAATGAATGCTATAAGAAGTGGGATGCCTGTTGAGGGCTTTATGTTGTGTGGAACCTTTTGTAAAGAGACTTAAGTGCCAGCTTCCATTGGTCAGCTGTGAAGGAAACTCCCATCTCCTGCTCCCATTTCAGGAATGGCGGTAGTTTGGTAAACAGTGTTTTATTTTGGAAGTAGTTATAGAAAAGCTTTATGCCTTTCGTGGAGTTGGGGTCGCTGCTTAGGAATTTTTGTATGTCGCTCTGTAATGGGATGCGAGTGTCCCCCAGGGACTTTAAAAAGTGGGACAGTTGGAGGTATTTATAGCGGTCGGATAGAGGGATAGTGTGTGTTGTAGTCAGGTCTTCAAAGGATCTTAGTTGTCCATTATTATAGAGGTCGGATAGTAAGTAAATGCCCTGTGATATCCAACTAGAGAAATTGGCATGTGGGATTTCGCTGTTCGCGACCTCAAGCAGTATCTCAAGGTATGAGGGTGTAGTAGAAAGTGCGTTGTGTTTGCGAAGTTCTCTCCATGCTATGAGAGTTGCCTTGATAGTGAGTGGTAGTGATGAGAGGGGGAATGGTTTCCATGTGTCTATAAGTAAGAGGTGGAAAAGGTTGCGTGTTGGGCACATTGCTTGTTCTAATCTGGACCAGGGTGTAGTTATCTGTGAGGGGAACCAATATTTGAGTTGGGCAAGTATCGCTGCTGTATAATAGTCTTTTAAATCTACTAGTCCCATCCCACCTGTTAGTCTGTGTTTGATAAGAAGTTGTTTTGAGCATCTCGGGCGTTTGGAATTCCAGATGTATTGTTTCAGTAGGAGGTTGAGTGCTTTGATGTGGGGCGTCTTGAGTGGTATGGGAAGAGTACGGAATATGTATAGGATTTGGGGTAGGAGCAGCATCTTGAAAGATGCTAATCGACCAGACCAGGTCAGGTCGGTTTTGGACATTCGCTGGGTAGCTAGAGATAACTTGGCGATTAGGGGAGTATAGTTGGCTTCTGCTAGTTTATTGGGGTCTGCTGTTAGGTGAAGGCCTAGGTAGGGTATGCTGGATGGGCTCCATGTGTAAGAGAAGTCGTTTTGTAGTTTTTTTTGGAGATGAGTGGGAAGGTTAAGTCCTAGGATGAGGGATTTGGAGAAGTTGACTTTGTAGTACGATATTTGGCTAAATTCTACCAGAATGTTGTGGGCTTGGCGTAGGGAGGTTTGAGGGGAAGTCAGGAGGAGAATGATGTCGTCTGCAAAGAGGTTTATGTTATGGGATTCGCCTAGTATGTTGAAACCTGGGGTTCCTGGGTGGGTTCTAATTTTTTCTGCTAACGGTTCTATGACTAGGTTGAAGATTGAAGGAGAAAGTGGGCAGCCCTGTCTGGTCCCATTTGTGATGGAGAAGGGTCGGGATAGCATGTTTGAGGTGTAGACCTGCGCACAGGGAGAAGAGTATAGGGCTAGTATAGCATTCAAAATGAAACCGGCGAAACCAAATCTCTCCAAGGTCTGTTTCATGTAGCCCCAGTGGACCCTGTCGAATGCCTTCTCCGCATCCAGGGACAACAGCAGAGAAGGCACCCGACAGGAGTCCGCGTGATGTAGGATGTTTATTACTCGACGGGTAGCGTCCGCTGCCTGTCTGCCCTTAGTAAATCCAGCCTGGTCAGGGCTGATCAGTGTGGGTAGGATTGATAGGAGTCTGTGAGAGATAAGTTTGGCATATATCTTTACATCCGTATTCAGAAGAGAGATGGGCCTAAAGTTGGGCGGGGTGGCAGGTGGCTTGCCAGGTTTCGGGATGGTGACAATATATGCATTTAACATTTCAGGAGGGAAAGAGGCAGAGGACGCCGCTTCTGTAAATACTTCTTGCAGTGGGAGAAGCAGGGTATCAGAAAATATCTTGAAGTAGCTATTTGGAAGGTCATCTGGACCTGGGGATTTACCATTAGGTAATGTCTGAATGGTCTTGCGGATCTCAGACTCTGTGATAGGAGAATTTAGTATCTCTAGCTGGGAAGTTGTTAGGGAGGGAAGCGATAGATCGTCTAGAAATTTGCTGATTGCTGCTTCTGAGGGTTGGGGGGTGGTTGAGTCTACTTTTAGGTTATAGAGGGAAGAGTAGTAGTCAGCAAATAAGTCAGCAATGTTTTGCGGGTTATAAATTTTGGAAGGGTATTTTAGTTTTGGCCTTTTGGTCTTTTAATTTTTGAGCTAGGAGTTTTCCTGCTCTGTTACCAGCAGAGTAGTGGTTGGCTTTAAGGTACATAATATGTTTATTATGTTGTTCAAGGAGCATGAGTCTGAGATCCGCACGAAGGCTATCAAGTTGGTTTGCTGCCATGGGATCAGGGGTGACTTTATTCTGAGTTTCTAGCATTTTGATTTTGGATAAAAGTGAGTCAATCTTTTGCGTCCTCTGCCTCTTTACCCTGGAGCACATCTGGATCAGAATACCTCTGATATACGCCTTATGGGCACACCATAGGGAAAAAGGATTGGTTACTGAGTTTCTATTGATACTAAAATATTCGGTTAGGTGTTTCTTTACTAAAGCCACATGATCTGGTTGCTGCAGCAAGGAAATGTTGGCTCGCCAGATATAGGCTGGCGATGGTGCAAATTTCTCCTCCACCACCATAGAAACAGGTGCGTGGTCTGACCATGTTATGTCGTGTATGTCGGAGGAGGAGATTTTCTGTAGCAAGTTCTTGTCTACGAGGATAAAGTCTATCCGTGAATAGGTGTTGTGTCTGGAGGAGTGGAAGGTGTAGTCACGTTCCGTGGAATGTTGGCACCTCCAGACATCGTACAGTTCCTCGGAATGTAGGATGTGTCGGAGGGACGGAGGAGGTCTCTTAGCTTTGGAAGTGGTATCAATTTTATGATCAATTGTAGCGTTGAAATCTCCACATATAATAAGCTCTCCTTTCCTGAGAGGGTTGATCTTATAGAAGAGTTTCCTCAGAAATCGTGTTTGATGTGTGTTGGGAGCATAAATGTTGATCAGGGTGTAGAGACGGTTGTTGAGTGTGCAGATCAGAATTAAATAACGACCTTCAGGGTCTGTATGTACTTCTTGAAAAGAAAATGACACAGAGTCTTTTATAGCAATAACAACTCCTTTTTGCTTCTTGGGTGAAGAGGCGTGATAGATGTGAGGGAAGTTTCTATGATGAAAGGGGGGGGCAGCCGTAGAAGACCAGTGTGATTCTTGTAAACAGACAACGTCTGCGTGCAGTTTAAGAGCTTCTTTCCAGACTGATGCTCTTTTGGCTGGGTGGTTCAGTCCATGGACATTGAACGAAATTATCTTAATAGCCATAGTGGGTGTAGTGTGTGCAGAGGCAAATACCTTAAATACACCATCTGTAGTGATCCAGGAGCCAGGTAGGGGTCTGCGGCAGCAGAGGCGATCCAGAAGGGCGATTGATTCCACGGTGAGCAGTCCATCCAGGGGGAAGGAAGGGAGTCCAGGGAGGGCGGAGATAGGGTGAAAGAAAACAGAATGTCAAAACTCAAACAGAGTACAAAAAATTGTAATAAAAAGGTAGATCCCTTTCGGGGTCTGATGGCAGTTGTACTGCGCATAACTTGGCTAGGGGAGCTAAGTGGTTTTTCCGCTCCAGCTTGTGGGGAAACTCGTAGGTGTGAGTTGGTTATGACATGCGAGGCCCATTGGATTTGTGTGACTTCTTTTTGTGTGAGACCAACTGCCATTCTTCCAGAGTGTTTGCCTTGGGCGGACGGGGGTTGTCCTCAGAGGTGTGCTCGGGGAGAATGTCCCATTCTCTCAATAGTGCCAAGCCATCATTGAGAGAAGTGATCACGGATGTTTTCCCATTGTAAGTAACAGTCAATTTTGTCGGGTATCCCCACCGGTAGGTGATGTTGTGATTCCGCAGGGCTTTAGTCACAGTAATGAGGGATTTTCGTTTCTGCATGGTATATTGCGACAGATCTGCGTAGATCTGTATGTTGTTGTACTGGTCTATGGGCTGAGTGCATTTCCTAAAGGCAGACATGAATTGGTCCTTGACATGATAGAAATGTACTCTCATTAACACATCTCTCGGAACGTTGTCTGGGAGGTGGGATGGTTTGGGGAGCCGGTGGATCCTGTCTATCACCAGGTCAGATGCGGTTAATGAGGGTAGATATGTCGAGAGGAGGTCTTGGGCGAACTGTTGTAGTTGTGCAGGTTGGATGGATTTAGGGACCCCTCTCACCTTTACGTTGTTCCTTCTCGATCTATCTTCGAGGTCAGCGACCTTTGCCTTTAGCCATGTGACCTCATCTGCCTGCTCGTTGTGGGAATCGACTAGTGTATTGTATGAAGTGGCGTATTCCCCCATTTTCGTTTCCACGTGGTCCACCCTGGACCCTAACTCTCCTATGTCAGTTTTAAAACTTCGCATGCACTCCATCATGTCAGCATGCATGGAGGAGCGTAGCGAGACAAACATGTCCTTTAGGGTGGTGTCAGATATTGGCTGATCTGAGGTGGGGAAGGCATTAATGGTGTAATTTATCTCCCTGGTGTCTTCTAGGGATGCGGTTGATTCACTGACCTTATGGCCGCCTGGGCCTGGCGTCATCCGGGGTTTTGATTTGGCTGGGCTGCCCGATTGAGGGGTGGATGCCTCCGGAGATCGCTGTTGAGGGACCGGCGTTGAGCTCAGGCCTGGCGAGGATAGCTGGGAGTCGCGTGAGGAGGCCGGGGAACTGCCGCCGGCGCCATCTTGGACTAGGCCGCGGGCCTTGGGAGGGAAGAAATCATTCAGCCGCTTCGGCTGATTCGGGTTTTGCAGCTTTCTGGTCATCTCTGAGGGTGGTGGGTCTCTGGTGACTCAAAACGGAACGTTTTGAGAAGTTAGGGTCATCTCGGTGTCGCTGTGTTTCCGTAGCTGGAGCAGAGCTCTCGATCTAAGCGTCCATCAGCTAGCACGGTAGCCACGCCCCCCTTGTGTGGAACCTTTTGAAGGAAGATGTTTTAAGTGTAAAAAAAAGTAAGTGTGTCAGTATGGCAATAGAAAAGAAAGAAAAAGAGAAAAGAGAACCAATGAAGGATATATGAAAAATTAAGAGAAGAGAAAAAAAAAAGAGGAAATAATTAAAAATAGGAAAGAAGTACAGCGGTTGGGTGGAAAACATGCGTATGTAAGGATGATTAAGGTGAGGGAAAGAAGGGGCAGTCTGGTCAAGTATCATCATCCCTACTGAACCACCAAAGGGCACTCCAAAGACTGTTGTTATGTTAGTTTTTACATGTTCTTATATCATTTCTGAGAAAAGCCAACAGGACCAAACTTTGAAATAGGTAGCAATAGAGTTAGATGCCATGGCTCTTAATTTCACAAACTTGGCTGTCTGGTCTACAGATGTGTGCCATTCCCTCAGAGAAGGAAGGGGATTTACTTTGCCAGTGTAAGGAACTTTGGATAATCAATGCTTTTACATGCACTTGGTGGGTTAGGGATTGTCATATAAAACATACTAGGTTTGGGGCTTAAAAGTAGGTGATTCAGCCGTTATTTGTAGAATAATTTCTTTAATCGAAGACCAAGAAGGAATTATTTTTGAGCAGGTCCACCAATATGCAAAATAGACCCTACATCTTTACATCCTTTCAGCACTTGTCTGAAATCTCTGGGAAAATCTGGTGAAGTTTCTGGGGGGGGGGGGGGATGGGGGGGGATGGGGTGGAGTCTTCAAAGATGCTTCCTGCTAGCTGGTGCTGATAAATCAGGTGTGGGTTAAGGTGCAAATCCTTTCCCATTGGGAGTCTTCAAAATGTTTTCCCACTGAGTTAGGTCTAGGTCTTTGCATTGTGGTTTACCCACTAGTGAGTAAAATACAGTGCCTTGAAAAAGTATTCACACCCCTTGAGATTTTCCACATTTTGTCATGTTACAACCAAAAAGGTTAATGTATTTTATTGTGATTTTCTTTTTCTCTTAATAAGATTTTTATTTTACGTTTTTGAGAAATAACAATCATAAATTGGTAAAGTCTTACAAATAACAATTGAATGTAGTAAACAAGTCCACACTTAAAGCATAGTCAGTTAACAAACATATTTAGACATGTTAGGATTGGAGTAATGCGAATGGTAATGCCAGATGAACCATGGTTGCCATTTGTTTTCTGAGTGCTGTAGATGTCCTTCGCTGGATGCTAGCAGACTTTCATAAGTACAATGAGTGTGCACCAATGTGATAGCTTCTAAACCGCTTAGAGTATCAGTAGATTTCCAATGTCGGACAATCACAAGACGCGCAGATAGTAAAATGTGAGTTACAATATACTGACATTCACACGGTAAAGCATCAATGCCTATATTTATTAGTGCTAGTTCAGGCTGTAAGGAATTTGGGAATTTAAATATGTCTGACAATAAATTTGAGATCTCTGTCCAAAATTCTTTCACCTTGGTGCATGTCCAGAGTATGTGGAATATGCTTCCTCCAGCACCACAGTTTCTCCCACATAATGGGGATACTTCTGGGTTTATTTTATGAATGGTGGTTGGTGTAATGTACCATTGTAGATATATTTTATGAGTAAGTTACCATAAGTTGGCAGAGTGGGTACTCTTAAAGCTGTTAACCATTGGGAATCTGAGAAGGTATTGCCAATGTTGAGTTCCCATTTCATAAAGGAAGGGAGTTTCCTGAATATATTTTTATCTTGTAGCAGGTTATAAAAAGTACTAATACCTTTTGCTTTGTTGCTGTCGTTGGATAAGTAATTCCAGGCTGATTTATTTATATATTTGGAAATAGAGGGTTAACCTGTTATGGAATTAGGCCAATGCGAGGGTCTGGGAAGCCTATGAACATGATCTACCACCAGCTCCTTTTTTTTAAGGTCAGGTAGTAAAGCCTTGAGCATACCTCGGACATAGGCGGGGAGTTCAGAGGGTTGCACAGCTTCAGCTATACCCCTAATTTTTATATTATTATGGCAGGATCTATCTTCTAGCCGCCAATTTATCTCTGATCCAACTGTGTTCCTCTATGTGTTCCTCATGCGCATCCACAATGTCATCCACAGTAGAGATAACATCCCTGTGTTGTTTTCAATGTGAGTTATTCTGTCCCCCAGTTCTGTGAAATCATGTCGTAATTGTTGTATTAAGATGGTCATGTCATTTTGCAGGGAGCTTCTAAGAGACATTAACATATCTTTAAGGACTGATTCCATGACTGGCTGGTTGGAAGTGGGGAAAGACGCTATAGCATTAGTCTGTGGGTTTTGTATTGCAGGAGAGGGATGTGTGTGGCTCACCTCTTATGTGGCTAGAGAGGGAGAGTCCATCTTCATTCTTGCTTTAGAAAGGGCTGCCACTGGCTGGAGTGCCAGGAGATGAAGAGGGAGAGTTGTTTGTTGCCTCTGCTGTGTCCATGGTGCCTTCCTGAGGGGATTCCTCCCCTGTAGTTGTGTGAGATGGTAGCGGGATAGTGTGAGCAGCGGGATCTGAGGGACATACTGCCATTTTAGAGAGGAAGATCGGGCACTCATTAGGCACTGATAAAGTGCCAAGGGTTATTGCTGGATACCGCTGGTATGTGGAGCTCCTGTATTAAGCATCCATCTTTCCTGTGAGCCGGACACGCCCCTTTTATTGGGATTTTATTTGATAGACCTACACAAAGTGGCACATAATTGTGAAGTGTAAGGAAAATTATAAATGTTTTTCACCATTTTTTACAATTAAATATGTGAAAAGTGTGGGGTGTATTTGTATTCAGCCCCTTGAATCAATATTTTGTAGAATTATCTTTCACTGCAATTACAGCTGCAAGTCTGTTTGGGGATGTCTCTATTAGCTTTGCACATCTAGAGAGTGACATTTTTGCCTATTCTTCTTTGCAAAATAGCTCAAGCTCTGTCATATTGGATGGAGAGCGTCTGTGAACAGCAATTTTAAAGTCTTGCCACAGATTCTCAACTAAATTTAGGTCTGGACTTTGACTGGTCCATTCTAAAACATGGACATGCTTTGATCTAAACCATTCAATTGTAGCTCATTTACGTATATTTGGATGTTATATGACAAAATGTGGAAAATTTCACGGGGTATGAATATTTTTTCAAGGCACTATATAATTAGGTCATGTCTGACAAATCAAATAAAGCTTTTCAAAATGAGCTAGAGGATTTGAAAGCAGAAGAGGAAGCTGTAAACAAACAAAAGTGTTTAAAAAGTTTAAGGAAAAATTAATAAATAAAGAAATAAATAAAAAATAAAAATATAGCTAGATCTAGGTGCCAGGGTTAGGGTCAAGGTAAGAGTCAAAGGTCAAGGTCAAAGGTTAGGGTCAGTATATTTTTGGTGGGATTTAAAAAAAAATGTAAATAGTATTAGTGTCAGTGTGCAAATAACAAATAATGTGCACATATGTGATATGGCTGCACTCATCAGGAGAAACATTTATTTTAAGTTATTCTTTGGTGGTAAATTATGGCAATTGGAAGAAATATATTGCTACATTTATAAAAAATATATATATATATATTTTTTGGTGGAGTTTTCCTTTGATAATAAAAAAAAATCTGAGATATCTATTACCATTTCATACTAAAAGAAAGCCCAATTTGTCTTGAAAAAAATAAGGTATAATCTGGATGCACAAAGTAGTTGTGATGATATGTACAGACTTACAAACACACGTCACAGTTGCAAAATTGTGTTTAGGAATTAGCATGTTTATTCTTAGTCAACAGGGGTTAAGGTAAATGTATCTGCTTCCACGGCAAATTTTTTCAGCTTTTAGCATTCTCACATTTTGAATGACAATTGCACGGTCATGCAACGCTGTACCCAAATGACATTTTTATAATTTTTATAATTCTTTTCACACAAATTGTGTGAATTTCATTTGGTGGTATTTAGTCACCACTGGGTTTTAAATTTTTTGCTAAAAAAAAAATAAAAAAGACCAAAAAATTTGATGAAAAAAGTTTCATAGTTTGTTATAAAATATTGAAAACAGGTAATTGTTCTGCTTTGTTGATGTTTGCTGATGAGGCTGCAGTGATGGGCACTGATGGGCACTGATAGGCTGCGCTGTTTGGCTGCACTGATGGGCACTGATAGGTGGCACTGATGGGCACTGAGAGGTGGCACTGATGGATGGCACTGATGGGCACTGATGGTTGCCACTAATGGGTGGCACTGAAGGGCACTGATAGGTGGCACTGACAGGCGGTACTGATAGGTGACACTGATGGGCACTGATTATAACTGATGGGCACTGGTAGGCACTTTTAGGTGACACTGATAGGCAGCACTGATTGGTGGCACTGATGCTGTGGCACTGAGGGGCATTGATTGGCAGCACTGATGGCATTGATAGGTGACACTGTTTGGCAAAGGTAGATGGCACTGTGGGCACTGGTAGGTGGCACTGTGGGCACTGGTAGTGGGCACTGGTGGGTACTGATAGGTGGCACTGGCAGGTGGCACTGGTGGGCAAAGATGAGGCAGCTGCGGCTCCCTGTGTGAGGGACCAATGTCCCTCTGACAGAAGCCAGTGATCAGCTTTTATTTCCCCTCACGCTAACGGCGTGAGAGAAAAAAATGATTACCGAACTTCTGTTTACATCTCCACCATGTATCAGTTATATGTAGGGAATTACATTTTTTCTTTGCTTGTTTTATAGATGTATAAGGTATGGATGATTTCCTGTTGCAAGAAGATTATAAAATAATGCAATAAACAAATCTCAAATGCTGTAATGCCCTGGAGAGAGGGGGGAAGAAGTTAAAAAAAGAAGAAGAGACGATGGTCAAAATAGAATCTGGGTGTTGTGCATGTGAAATTTATGGTGGGCAACTAACCTTGGAACACTGGAACAATAATACGAAGTAAGGGTAGGGAGGGAATTGGGTAAGCCAGATTCAGGGGTTAAAGCGGGAGTTCCGCCTTTTAAAAAAAAAAAAAAAAAAAGTCAGCAGCTACAAATACTGCAGCTGCTGGCTTTTAAAATATGGACACTTACCCATCCAGCGCGCCCGCGATGTCAGCACCCGAAAGCCGATCTGTCTATCGGTTCTCAGGTGCTGCCGCCACCATCTTCGGTATGGGAATGAGGAAGCGAAGCCTTGCGGCTTCACTTCCCGGTTCCCTACTGCGCATGCGCGAGTCGTGCTGCGCAATAAGGATGCTCCCTGTTGTCTCTGGGATCCGTGTGTTTCCCAGCAGACAGCGGGGGATGACAGGAAGTGGCATAAATACCCGCAGATTCTGTGGCTATCTATGCCCGGAATTGGGTGCCGATACCTGTATTATACAGGTATCTGTACCCCTCTCCCCCCTGAAAGGTGCCAATTGTGGCACCGGAGGGGGTGAGGATTCCGATGAGCGGAAGTTCCATTTTAGGGTGGAGCTCCGCTTTAAACACCCACTCCCATCTGAGTCTTCATCCCTCTAAATGCGGTAGGAACACTGTCATGAACAAACTTCAGAAGAGAGAAAACAAGAGAATGTCACACAACCTAACAACACAATATTAAAGTACATCTATGGTCAAAATTTTAAATAATAAATTCATTTCCAAGTCATTAAATTTCAGTTATTTTTAGCTTAGTCCTATTCATATCTATCATCTTACTGTGTGAGGAATCCCATAAATTCACTTAATTCTGCAACACATACAGTAATCGTGAAATGGGGGAAAATACTGTGCTAAACCAAAAAATTATATACAGTGACAGCTGCAAACACTCAAATAAATCAAGTCCAGATAAATGTGAATACAGTGTAGAGCTAAATAGTGAAATACCTCTAAACCAACAGGGGTAAAAAACTGATTAAAAAATAATGGTGTGACACCCATTAAAAATATTGTGGAAAAATATGTCTGCTAACATGAAACATATCATAAACAGTGGACCATAATGAAATAGTGCACAAAAAAATATATGATAAAACACTGAAATGCAAAAGAATGCAAAAGAAAAAGTTCACTGTGAAACAATGGGACAACACAATATGTGCATATCCAGAAACACCATAATCCAAAACAGTGCCAACGGTGAAAGAATCAGCTCCTGGAAATGGTGTTCAAAAACAATACCAAATGGAGTGGCTCGAATATATGTAGAGGACTTCAAACACAGTAGTCAAATGGAAAGATGGAATACTCTTACCAGATGTGGTGGATACACATACCAAAAGTCAGTGGGTCAAATGGGCTCTGGGTGCTAACTCCTAGCACTGAAGCTGGAGAGACCGGACAGAACAAAACAATGGATCCCTGGGCTCCAAATCATATGATCAGGTGACATCAATGGACCAACCTCTGCAACAAAGCTTCTTCCGGCCATGTGATCACAACATCAGCACGACATCAGCTGACATGTTTAGGGGCGGGGCTCAGAAGTCTCACGTAGCACACTGGTGTGCTACGTGAGACTTCTGAGCCACGCCCCTAAACGTGTCAGCTGATGTTGTGATCACATGACCGGAAGAAGCTTTGTTGTTCAATGTATTATTTATGCCTGCAAATAATTAATCTCATTTATCCATTAATTTACTATTACTTTAATTCTGTAAGGTTTATCAGAAAGAAGAATATAAATGTTTGTGTCTTTCTATATTTTTGTTAAACGGTTTTACACTAAGGAACAAGTAATTCTTTGTACCAGAAATCCTAACAAGATTGTACATTTATATTTTATATATGTCAATTGAAATTTCTCTTTTTACCCTAAATAAAAACATTTGTAAACAAAATATATATATATATATATATATATATAGGTTAGAATCAGATCAAGGTGATTTAAAGTGGGCTCGGATAAAGCACAAATCAGGGAATAAGGGGGATTTCTATAGACTGCCTCCTCAAATAGATCTAATAGGTTGATACAAAAAGTAATGTTCAGTCAGGAAATCTTATCTTGATGCTAAGCTAGATATGTTCAGTTGCCCAACCCCGGCACTGTGGTGTTAATGAATGAATGATCTTATCTATAAAGCCAGTATTCTGTTAAGAAGGAACCTACTGAGATGCAAACCATATATAGGCAGTTTGAATGTACCCAAGTTGATCAACAAGCCTGTCGGATTTTACATTAAATTATTGCTAGCAGCTGTTGATAATCATTGTGTTCTCCCGGCGGGGGGGGGGGGGGGGGGTTACTGAAGGGAATCCCCCATCCCCCATCAACACAGAAAGAAAAAACATCAAGCAATTTTCATTCCTGCAACCCACGGTTGCAGGAAATGAAATTGCTCTGTCTACGGCCTTAGTTTGGTGTGTGATAAGGACCTCTAATTATTAGATGGGTATATAAGAGAGGGAGAAGCAGCTACCAGTTGAATCATAAAAGATCTGTAGACATGGTTGAGTTGGGAAAGGGATGGCCCAGAAAGGGGATCTCTGAGAGAGGATCTTCTTATTCCTAAAAATATGTGATATGGGAACAGAAAACGTGTCGGTCTTATCCATCCAGTGCATCTTCAGGAAGGAGTCCAGTGTGAACAGGTAATGAAGGCTGCATAAATTGAAACCGATTGACAGTTTATGTCCTATAAGCTTATTCAGTAATGAGTTGACATAAGACTGTGCCCAAAGAAAATGTTATAACATGCAGGTCAAAATAGTCTTGACTTGTTTGAGGATTCTGAACACAGCAAATGAAGCCTCGCTCTCCTGAGTTATTCTAGAAAATTCAGCGACAGAAAATGGAGAGCTGCACAAAACTCTGGGAGATTTTCTGGGGTCTGTAGATTAAAGGTTTGTCCACCACTGGTAACATATAGGTCAACAGGAAATCATCATCTATGTTGAATGCATCTGTGTTGAATTCCCTTTGCCAGTAGCTGTACAAGCAAGGAGTGCATGGCTTTGCTGTGCTGGAGGGTGATGGGTGACAAGTCTTGACATTTTTTTGTATCTTTAACTTTGAAGGTAACTCTTCCATCAAAGGATAGTTGTTTAATCAACAAATTCCATCTCCTGGCAGGTTTTCTGAGGAGCGTATTGGCCTCAGAGCCTTGTAAATGTAGTAAAACGCCACAGGGGATTCCAGGGGCCACTCCAGTTGATTATTAAAGCGGTTCTGCACTCTTTTTTTTTTGGGCTATATGCCAAGGGAATATAGCTCAATTGGGGGACTTACCTGTTCCATCTTCCATCTCGATCGCCGCCGGTTTTCATCTTCATCTTCTTCTTGTCTTCTTCTTGTCTGCTGGGGTCCATCTTGCCTGTGGGCATGTGAAACCCCACAGGCACTTTAGATGGCCCAGCATGCACCGCCGTTACTCGCGCGTGCGCAGTAACGGCACATCTGCCGACATCTCACGAGATTTCGGAAGATGTGGCTGAAATCTTGCGAGATTTCGGAAGATGCCCGCACTGACTCCTGGGATCAATGACACCAGATCCCAGGAGACAGTGCGGCGTGACGACGATCGACGCAGAGACCCCGCCCACCGCCGAAGAGAGAGAAGACCGGAAGTCATCAATTACAAGGTAAGTAAAAAATAAAAAAAAAAACACATTTCATTTAGTACTCTTTGCCTGATTTGGAAGGCAAAGAGATTTACTAAATGAAATGGGTGCAGAACCGCTTTAAAACATTTTGACCAAAGTTGGTTGGGCAAGACAAATTTCAGAATTCCCCTGGTACAGTGGCATTGACCACAATTGTCTAGGTCCTCTAAAGTACAACATTTGAGATGCTTTAAAGGTTCTTCTCTGTTGTAAGGTAGCAATGGTCTGGTATAACTTTTTACCTGCTTTGATAGTGCTGTCAGTTTTAATAGTAGGCCATAATGTGCATAAGGTAAAGGCCAATACCCCTGGGGGATGCTTGGAGTAAAGATAGACACTTTAAAACGATGTATGCATGTGAAAAGGTAAACGTTTATTCAAAAATGTACACAGTGAACAAGGGAATGCTCAGAAGGCATGGTATGTTTGCAATTGAGGATACAATCAGTTGATACAGTTTATAACATGTCAAAAGAGCAGAAACATACAAAGCATTATGACAGAGGTATAAACTTGCTTGGTGCATAAGGTAAGGAAGATGCCAACATGTTTCGGACTGTGGTCCTTTGTCAAGGCAATTTGTATCCTTAGAAACTCATCTGAATAGATGAAAGGTCATAATAATTAGTCTCAATATATCAATACATTATATCTGCACTGGAGAAAATCTATATTGCTGGAGGAGATTTATCTCAAAAAGAGGAAAAAACACAATGAGGTACTCACATGTCCTGCCAAAGCTCAATTGTTTGTCATATGGAAAAGCCACTGAGCGTGGGATCCAGGGAATCAAGGGTGTATGCAGTAAAAACAGAGTGTACTTATACACTGGGGTATAAGAGACCTGCTGAGAACCCCCTCAGAATACAAGGTCCAACATACAGGGTTTAGGGCTGAAAGCCCAAGTCCTGTATTAAACACAGTGGGTCAGCAAGTGTGTCACTGTAAAAATAAAGTAAAATGGGAATAATCAGAAACTACGAAAACAAAGTAAGAGTATCTGGCTACAAAGGAGTAGACCTAGTATTTACCTGAGTATAGTTTATGAGTAGAGGATAGGAGGTCAACTCTGGTCAGTCAGCAGCATGAGACTGAAGCCAGAGTGTGGAGGGTTTATATGTGGTCAGATAATGGACAACAGCTGTGGGTAGGTGTGTAACAACTAACCTGAGGCCGCAGTGCTGATTGGCTGCTGTGTTGTTGGGAGGCGGGCGCCAGAAAGCGCTGTGGTAACCTCCCAGTGTGGACCTCTGACGGGGCGGTGCCGGGCGCGGCCGCGTCATGACGGCGCGGCCGCGTCCGGCGTCGTGACGTCACCGACGCGGGACAGACGGTCGCCGACTTCCTGGTGCGCTCCACGGTGGAGCGCAAACAGGAAGTAGACCAGGAAGCTGGTCTAGATGGAAGGCGAGGGGGTGGTGCGTGCGCAGTGAAACAGATGCGCACGCGCACCTGGTCTTACCCGCGCCGGGTATTCAAAATAGAGGGGGAAAAGAAAAATGCAGGTGGAATGTTTGTAGGTTGGTCCATAAAGGGCGGATGATCACAAATGAGCGATGGGGGACATGCAGGTTTAGTACAATAGACAGCCTAGTAATATATATGGCCTGTAAGCCATTGGAGGGAAGGGGAAAGGAACATGTAGCAATTTGATGCACAGTATATAATGCATAAATGGAAAAACATGTGTCAATAATACATACAGAAGAGCATATATCAATACATATACAGTATGAGGTACATGAACATATATTCCTATATGCTGTGAGGAAACATCCAATCCACAGAGTAAGAGATATAATAATAATACAGGCAGTGTGTATTGGGGTGTGGGTGCTTAAACGTGGGAGACCATAAGTTAAAGGTCTAGTTCACAAACTCCGGTCTCGAAGCCCTCAAGGTAAGGTTTAAAGTTGAAGGCCTCGTTTAGGCCGGGAGGTATGGTGGCATTGAGGTGGAAAATCCAACGAAGTTCGCTCTGAAGGAGCGCTTTGTTGTAATCACCTCCTCGGTTTGGGGGGGGGATATGGTCTAGAGCTCTGAATGAGATCTTGGGAATAGTATCAGAGTGGACAATAGAGGTGTGTCGTCCCAAAGGTAAATCGGGATCTCTTTGGTTTATACTGGTAACGTGTCCATAAATTCGTTTCCAGAATGGTAATTTCGTCTTGCCCACGTAGAAGCACCCACATTCACATTCTAAAAGGTAAACAATACCAACAGAACGACAGTTTACATAATGCTTAGGAAAGAGGCGTTGACCATTGGGTAGAAGGTTATGTAGATTGGATTTGGGTAGGTATTTGCAATAGTTGCAATTGCCGCATGGATAGGTGCCCTTAAGCTGTCTCTGGGATTTGTTACTACTCTTGTATTCACTAGTAATGAGTTTATCACGGAGAGACGGAGCACGTCGATAGGTGATCAAAGGTTTGGGCGGAACAAAGGGGGAAAGGGCTCTGTCTGTAGAGATGATGTGCCAGTGTTTAAGTAGTATTTGAGTAATTTCATTGTATTGTTGGCAGTAATTCGTTATGATTCTAAGGGGTGGTTGTGTGGAGGGCCCAGATGGTTTAGGAATGAGTAAAGCGGAGCGTGATTTAGATTTCGCTTTTTTGTAAGCGTTTTTTAAAACGCTATTTTTGTAACCACGTGCGCGAAGTCTGTCCCTCAATACGGAGGCCTCGTGTTCAAAGGAGGTATCCGTGGAACAATTGCGTCGGGCACGTAGATATTGAGCAAAGGGAATGGATTTAAGTAAGGGTTGGGGGTGAAAACTGGAGGCTGCAAGAATGGTATTACCTGCAGTCGGTTTGCGAAAAAGTTGGCTTTGTAGTTGGCCATGTCTGTCCTTGCTAAGGGTAAGATCAAGGAAAGAGATGGAACTGTAGCTATATGTCATTGTAAATTTAAGATTGAGAGAATTGGAAGTATTGAGGTATATGAGAAAATGGTGTAGGGTATCTATGGGGCCCTGCCACAGAATCAAGATGTCATCTATATAGCGGCGGAAAGACGCTATATGTTTAGTGTAGATGCTCGCAGCATCAGTGATAAATAGGTTTCGTTCCCACTCCCCCAGGTACAGATTGGCGTACGCCGGTGCACAGCAAGTGCCCATGGCGACGCCCTGTACCTGGAGGTAGTGGGAACCATTGAAGGAGAAAAAGTTATGAGTCAAGATGAATTTGAGTGCTCTGATAATAAAGAGCGATAACTCATGGGAATAAAGGTTGGCATTAGACAAGGTGTGTTGAATAGCAGTGAGTCCTAAGGTGTGAGGGATAGAACTGTAAAGGGCCTCAACGTCGATGGCAACCAGGACAGTGTTGGCATCAACGTGGAGGTCCGAGAGATCTTGGAGTAAGTGTGTGGTATCACGTATATATGAAGGTAGTGCCTGTACTAGGGGTTGGAGTAATTTGTCTATATAACGACTAAGGTTGTCAGTAAGGCATCCACGTCCGGAGACAATAGGTCTACCTGGTGGTCTGGGAAGGTTTTTGTGTACCTTGGGTAAGGCGTAAAAGGTGGCTTCTCTCGGAAATTTGGTTCTGACATAGTCGGCAGTAGATTTGTCAATAATGTGTTGTCTAAGGGCATCATCAACGAGAATATATAATTCCTGTTGGAACAACCTGATTGATGTACTGGGAATTATGGCATACCATTCGCGGTTGCGTAGTATGTTAAGACACATGTCAAGATAATCTAGTTTGTTAAGAACAACAATGTTTCCACCCTTGTCCGCCGGTTTAATCACTATCAGAGGGTTGGTTTTTAAATTTTGTAAGGCCAGGTGTTGGTTGTAAGTAAAGTTTTTTTGTTTGGGATGAGTGGGATAGATTTGCAAATGTCGAATTTCGTTCGTCACTGACTGTAAAAATAGTGCAGCACGTGGATTGGTGCTGGGTGAAGGAAAAAAACTTGATTTTTTCTTGAGCGAAGTATGGTGTGAAGAATGTGAATTGGAAGGAGGAATTTCGTCCTCAAAGTTGTTGAGCACATTGTCAAGGTCAATGGTGTCAATCAAATCTGGTGGATTGTTTTCCTCCAGTAGTTCAATGAGCTGCTGAAGAGCAGTAGTCTCAGTGGCGGTGTGCAAAACATTGTCAGTAAAAGGGTTGGGAGTGTACATGCTGTGTAGAAGTAACTTACGGACAAAGAGATGTATATCTTTAATGACTGTGAACTTGTCAAGCTGTGAGGTTGGACAAAAAGTAAGTCCCTTCTCGAGGACTGAGATTTCGTGTTTGGTAAGTGTATGGGAGGAAAGGTTAATGATGTTGTTAGAGGATATTTCTAGCGTGTTGGTCGTTTGGTTTTTGGGTTGAGAGAAGTGGATTGGTGATGTGTCTGTAGTGAAGTTCGCATTTTGTCTAAAAAATCTGCACGCTGAGATGCAGATGGAAGTGAGTGCGATCTGTGTGTCTTGGCGTTAGAGGGGGCCACCGGCGAGTCCCCAAGGGGGGAGGCGCCGGGGGTCCCCTCCACGTCAGACACATCGTCACTCGAAAAATTTGGTGTGCGTCCACGTTTGGGCTTACGAAGCCCCAAAGGGAGATTAGGTTGATGGGATACGTGAGTAGAGGTGTAGGTCTTGTCAGTGGAGGAACGAGGATTCGGTGGTCGAAGACCAGAGCGTGTGGTGTTATCGGAGCGATTTGTGCGATTTGTATCGCTCCATTTGTATGCACGTTCCTCATGAAAGGCTTTCTTGTCACGAAAGAATTTTTTATCCTTTTGTGCAAGAATATCATGGTTAAATTTGTCAAAACGGGTTTTTAACTGTTCGTCAAGTGAGATATATAGAGGATGTGTTTGAAATTGCTCAAGCTGTGTGTTAATCAGTTCAAGTTTAGTATCTAAAGCAGTCATTTGAGACTCATATTCAGTAATCAATAATTTCATGAGTTCATTAGAGCAATTTTTCAGGACATTTTCCCAGGAGGCCTTGAAGTCCGGGCGAATGTCCTGGAAAGTGGGGAAGATTTGTACCCGGAGACCAAAGGGGTTAATGCCATGGGCAATATATTCTTTAAAAGATTTTATGTGCCAGAAGAGGGAGGCCTTCTTTTGGACGGTGTGGGTAAGGTTGAGGAAGGTATACTTGAGTTGTGACTGAACATACTCATTAGACTCAAAGTGGTGCATGGTGTTGGACATGCGTGTGTCCCATTCATCTCCAAGGTACAAAGCCATAATTAAAACTAGGTGAAAGATATGTGATAAAATTCACAATAATAGATAACAGTGCAAATGTATGATATATGAAGCAAGGATGAGTATATGGTATAAGCAAAATACTATATGGGGTATGTAGTAAAGGGTACAAGATAGGGGAAATAAGTAAAGTATTAAATACAGTATCACCTAAACTTGCCCGGTTGGGGATTTGGATGGGGTAACCATCAATATAAGAAAAATTGTTTTGGTGGGCAAGTAGGTGGGACAACAAATGGTCTATCGCATCCCAGAATTGTATAACAGTTTTAATAGTAGGCCATAATGTGCATAAGGTAAAGGCCAATACCCCTGGGGGATGCTTGGAGTAAAGATAGACACTTTAAAACGATGTATGCATGTGAAAAGGTAAACGTTTATTCAAAAATGTACACAGTGAACAGGGGAATGCTCAGAAGGCATGGTATGTTTGCAATTGAGGATACAATCAGTTGATACAGTTTATAACATGTCAAAAGAGCAGAAACATACAAAGCATTATGACAGAGGTATAAACTTGCTTGGTGCATAAGGTAAGGAAGATGCCAACATGTTTCGGACTGTGGTCCTTTGTCAAGGCAATTTGTATCCTTAGAAACTCTCTCTATCTCACTTGACGAACAGTTAAAAACCCGTTTTGACAAATTTAACCATGATATTCTTGCACAAAAGGATAAAAAATTCTTTCGTGACAAGAAAGCCTTTCATGAGGAACGTGCATACAAATGGAGCGATACAAATCGCACAAATCGCTCCGATAACACCACACGCTCTGGTCTTCGACCACCGAATCCTCGTTCCTCCACTGACAAGACCTACACCTCTACTCACGTATCCCATCAACCTAATCTCCCTTTGGGGCTTCGTAAGCCCAAACGTGGACGCACACCAAATTTTTCGAGTGACGATGTGTCTGACGTGGAGGGGACCCCCGGCGCCTCCCCCCTTGGGGACTCGCCGGTGGCCCCCTCTAACGCCAAGACACACAGATCGCACTCACTTCCATCTGCATCTCAGCGTGCAGATTTTTTAGACAAAATGCGAACTTCACTACAGACACATCACCAATCCACTTCTCTCAACCCAAAAACCAAACGACCAACACGCTAGAAATATCCTCTAACAACATCATTAACCTTTCCTCCCATACACTTACCAAACACGAAATCTCAGTCCTTGAGAAGGGACTTACTTTTTGTCCAACCTCACAGCTTGACAAGTTCACAGTCATTAAAGATATACATCTCTTTGTCCGTAAGTTACTTCTACACAGCATGTACACTCCCAACCCTTTTACTGACAATGTTTTGCACACCGCCACTGAGACTACTGCTCTTCAGCAGCTCATTGAACTACTGGAGGAAAACAATCCACCAGATTTGATTGACACCATTGACCTTGACAATGTGCTCAACAACTTTGAGGACGAAATTCCTCCTTCCAATTCACATTCTTCACACCATACTTCGCTCAAGAAAAAATCAAGTTTTTTTCCTTCACCCAGCACCAATCCACGTGCTGCACTATTTTTACAGTCAGTGACGAACGAAATTCGACATTTGCAAATCTATCCCACTCATCCCAAACAAAAAAACTTTACTTACAACCAACACCTGGCCTTACAAAATTTAAAAACCAACCCTCTGATAGTGATTAAACCGGCGGACAAGGGTGGAAACATTGTTGTTCTTAACAAACTAGATTATCTTGACATGTGTCTTAACATACTACGCAACCGCGAATGGTATGCCATAATTCCCAGTACATCAATCAGGTTGTTCCAACAGGAATTATATATTCTCGTTGATGATGCCCTTAGACAACACATTATTGACAAATCTACTGCCGACTATGTCAGAACCAAATTTCCGAGAGAAGCCACCTTTTACGCCTTACCCAAGGTACACAAAAACCTTCCCAGACCACCAGGTAGACCTATTGTCTCCGGACGTGGATGCCTTACTGACAACCTTAGTCGTTATATAGACAAATTACTCCAACCCCTAGTACAGGCACTACCTTCATATATACGTGACACCACACACTTACTCCAAGATCTCTCGGACCTCCACGTTGATGCCAACACTGTCCTGGTTGCCATCGACGTTGAGGCCCTTTACAGTTCTATCCCTCACACCTTAGGACTCACTGCTATTCAACACACCTTGTCTAATGCCAACCTTTATTCCCATGAGTTATCGCTCTTTATTATCAGAGCACTCAAATTCATCTTGACTCATAACTTTTTCTCCTTCAATGGTTCCCACTACCTCCAGGTACAGGGCGTCGCCATGGGCACTTGCTGTGCACCGGCGTACGCCAATCTGTACCTGGGGGAGTGGGAACGAAACCTATTTATCACTGATGCTGCGAGCATCTACACTAAACATATAGCGTCTTTCCGCCGCTATATAGATGACATCTTGATTCTGTAGCAGGGCCCCATAGATACCCTACACCATTTTCTCATATACCTCAATACTTCCAATTCTCTCAATCTTAAATTTACAATGACATATAGCTACAGTTCCATCTCTTTCCTTGATCTTACCCTTAGCAAGGACAGACATGGCCAACTACAAAGCCAACTTTTTCGCAAACCGACTGCAGGTAATACCATTCTTGCAGCCTCCAGTTTTCACCCCCAACCCTTACTTAAATCCATTCCCTTTGCTCAATATCTACGTGCCCGACGCAATTGTTCCACGGATACCTCCTTTGAACACGAGGCCTCCGTATTGAGGGACAGACTTCGCGCACGTGGTTACAAAAATAGCGTTTTAAAAAACGCTTACAAAAAAGCGAAATCTAAATCACGCTCATCCCTAAACCATCTGGGCCCTCCACACAACCACCCCTTAGAATCATAACGAATTATTGCCAACAATACAATGAAATTACTCAAATACTACTTAAACACTGGCACATCATCTCTACAGACAGAGCCCTTTCCCCCTTTGTTCCGCCCAAACCTTTGATCACCTATCGACGTGCTCCGTCTCTCCGTGATAAACTCATTACTAGTGAATACAAGAGTAGTAACAAATCCCAGAGACAGCTTAAGGGCACCTATCCATGCGGCAATTGCAACTATTGCAAATACCTACCCAAATCCAATCTACATAACCTTCTACCCAATGGTCAACGCCTCTTTCCTAAGCATTATGTAAACTGTCGTTCTGTTGGTATTGTTTACCTTTTAGAATGTGAATGTGGGTGCTTCTACGTGGGCAAGACGAAATTACCATTCTGGAAACGAATTTATGGACACGTTACCAGTATAAACCAAAGAGATCCCGATTTACCTTTGGGACGACACACCTCTATTGTCCACTCTGATACTATTCCCAAGATCTCATTCAGAGCTCTAGACCATATCCCCCCCCCCAAACCGAGGAGGTGATTACAACAAAGCGCTCCTTCAGAGCGAACTTCGTTGGATTTTCCACCTCAATGCCACCATACCTCCCGGCCTAAACGAGGCCTTCAACTTTAAACCTTACCTTGAGGGCTTCGAGACCGGAGTTTGTGAACTAGACCTTTAACTTATGGTCTCCCACGTTTAAGCACCCACACCCCAATACACACTGCCTGTATTATTATTATATCTCTTACTCTGTGGATTGGATGTTTCCTCACAGCATATAGGAATATATGTTCATGTACCTCATACTGTATATGTATTGATATATGCTCTTCTGTATGTATTATTGACACATGTTTTTTCCATTTATGCATTATATACTGTGCATCAAATTGCTACATGTTCCTTTCCCCTTCCCTCCAATGGCTTACAGGCCATATATATTACTAGGCTGTCTATTGTACTAAACCTGCATGTCCCCCATCGCTCATTTGTGATCATCCGCCCTTTATGGACCAACCTACAAACATTTCACCTGCATTTTTCTTTTCCCCCTCTATTTTGAATACCCGGCGCGGGTAAGACCAGGTGCGCGTGCGCATCTGCTTCACTGCGCACGCGTCACCCCCTCGCCTTCCATCTAGACCAGCTTCCTGATCTACTTCCTGTTTGCGCTCCACCGTGGAGCGCACCAGGAAGTCGGCGACCGTCTGTCCCGCGTCGGTGACGTCACGACGCCGGACGCGGCCGCGCCGTCATGACGCGGCCGCGCCCGGCACCGCCCCGTCAGAGGTCCACACTGGGAGGTTACCACAGCGCTTTCTGGCGCCCGCCTCCCAACAACACAGCAGCCAATCAGCACTGCGGCCTCAGGTTAGTTGTTACACACCTACCCACAGCTGTTGTCCACTATCTGACCACATATAAACCCTCCACACTCTGGCTTCAGTCTCATGCTGCTGACTGACCAGAGTTGACCTCCTATCCTCTACTCATAAACTATACTCAGGTAAATACTAGGTCTACTCCTTTGTAGCCAGATACTCTTACTTTGTTTTCGTAGTTTCTGATTATTCCCATTTTACTTTATTTTTACAGTGACACACTCGCTGACCCACTGTGTTTAATACAGGACTTGGGCTTTCAGCCCTAAACCCTGTATGTTGGACCTTGTATTCTGAGGGGGTTCTCAGCAGGTCTCTTATACCCCAGTGTATAAGTACACTCTGTTTTTACTGCATACACCCTTGATTCCCTGGATCCCACGCTCAGTGGCTTTTCCATATGACAAACAATTGAGCTTTGGCAGGACATGTGAGTACCTCATTGTGTTTTTTCCTCTTTTTGAGATAAATCTCCTCCAGCAATATAGATTTTCTCCAGTGCAAATATAATGTATTGATATATTGAGACTAATTATATGACCTTTCATCTATTCAGATGAGTTTCTAAGGATACAAATTGCCTTGACAAAGGACCACAGTCCGAAACATGTTGGCATCTTCCTTACCTTATGCACCAAGCAAGTTTATACCTCTGTCATAATGCTTTGTATGTTTCTGCTCTTTTGACATGTTATAAACTGTATCAACTGATTGTATCCTCAATTGCAAACATACCATGCCTTCTGAGCATTCCCCTGTTCACTGTGTACATTTTTGAATAAACGTTTACCTTTTCACATGCATACATCGTTTTAAAGTGTCTATCTTTACTCCAAGCATCCCCCAGGGGTATTGGCCTTTACCTTATGCACATTATGGCCTACTATTAAAACTGTTATACAATTCTGGGATGCGATAGACCATTTGTTGTCCCACCTACTTGCCCACCAAAACAATTTTTCCTATAGGGCTTATCCATCACCTCTAAGGTATATTAATCCAGACTTCCACAAAAAAGCTAAAAAACTGTCATGTGTGTAACAAATATAGCACAAAGAAAAAATGACAAGCTGCCCAGTCAAAGAGGTAGGACACACTGCACACTGGGAGAGATATACAGTAAGGGACCATTTAAAGCAGAGTTCCGCCAAAAAAATAAAAAAAAATAAAAGTCAGCAGCTACAAATACTTTTAAAATAAGGACACTTACCTGTCCAGGGACCCTGCAATGTCCTCACCCAAAGCTGACCCATCCCTCGGCTACAGTTACAGGCATCGATATCTTCAGTAAGGGAATCAGGAAGTGAAGCCTTGCGGCTTCACAGCCTGGTTCCCTACTGCTCAAGCACTAGTTGCGCTGCGCCTTCTGACTGGTCCCTGCTGTCTTCTGGGAACTGTGTGTCTCCCAGAAGACAGAGAGGGGGATCACAGCAGATTCTGCAGTGATCTTTTGGTGGAAGTGGGAGCAAATACCTGTATTATACAGGTATCTGCTCCCCCCTGCCCCTTGAAAGGTGCCAAATGTGACACCAGAGGGGGGAGGAACCAGATAAGCGGAAGTTCCAATTTTTTTAAATTCAGTGGTATGTAATTACTTCTTTAAAAAAAAATCAGTACATTTATGAAAATCAGCAGTGTGCTTTACAAATTTACTTAGCACTCAGAGTTTAAAGCCAGTGGAGAACTATTAAGATGGAATGAAGGAAAAAAACATGCAAAAAGGAGATTCAGGTCATATGACCTGTAAACGTCAGACGATCAGCTTTCCTTGAAATCATGGAGTTCCTCTAAACTTTGTTTTTAATCTGTACCTCATTTGAAAGATAATGTGACAAAGGTACCAGTAGTTTCCCTCTACAGTTTTTGCACACATGCAATTACATTTTCAACACACTTCTGTGTAAAGCCCCATACACACGGTCGGATTATCGCATGGATTCTGTCCGATCGGACAATGTTGTTGAAAAATCCGACCGTGTGTATGCACCATCGGACAGTGTACGTCGGATTGTCCGACGGACAAAGTCCTATCTCCTGCTGGATAGATTTTTTGACAACACGGTCCGATAACACCAAATCCGATCGTGTGTAGCGTTGTCCGACGGAAAAAGTGCTACGCATGCTCAGAAGAAATTCTGTGACGGAAGCGCTCGGTCAGGTAAAACTACCTTTCCTAATCGACACAGCACATTCGTCACGCTGCAATGTTAAAATGTCTTTAATGCAGCGCATTCTCTTTTTCTTTACAATGCAAGAAGAATGACATGTTTTAGCTGCTCCTATTCACCCTCACTTCTCACAAACTTAGTTCTTTATTACTTTTCACAATTTATACACTACATGTTTATTTGTACTCAGATCGTAAAAGAATCTTTGTTATATTTTTAGGATGTTTTTTTTTTGGAATACATATTTACATAAATATATAAAATATAATATATAATATATGATTAAAATGAGATAAAATATGGATGGATTAAAATGTATTCACATACAAAATTAAAGCAGCCACTATATAGTAAAAACAAGTATGATGATACGGTGATATTTTAAATGAGTCCCAACATTCCCTAATGAGGGCGCTGTCTCTTTAAATATCACAGCAGCGCTAAAAGAACTTCAAGAGCCAAGTTCATCAATAATCCATAAAATCATGAATAAAGTCTGTACGTAGTGCAGTTTAACCAATTCTTTCGGTAATCCAGTGATGAGACTTCCACCCGGCAGTAATAGTTAACACCACGTGCTGATAAAAAACTCTCCCCTTTTGGGGATACACTCACCAGACAACAGAAAGAAGTAGGCACATCAACCAAAAGACCAATGAATACTGCAACCTCTAAACTCCGTTCGCCTTTCCTCCGCCTGCATGCATCAGAATGGTGCTTCTCCCATACTCTCCATCATAGAATAAACAGAATACAGCGGATAGCGTAGTACAGTTTGGAACAAAAAACGGTTTTTATTCAATGTCCCATATCCCCCCAAGTAAAATCTGCGTACCACAATATAAATAATAAATGACTTTGTATGTAATAAAAGTTGCACTCTGCCTGTGCAGTTTCCGTCCGCCGGAAACTGTGCCAGAAGACCGCCGTGTAGAAGATCCACATACACTTCCTGTCTCGGCCGGCTGGAGCGCACTCTGGAACGCACCGCGTCACTTCCTGCGAGGCCAAGACCCTGACGCGTTTCGTCACTTCCGGACGTCGTCTGAGGGTGTGGCCTCGCTTAAGGAAGTGTGGTATTTATCTAAGCATCGCCCAGATTGTCTCCAATCAGGATGCCGGTTAGTCTGAAGGACCTTTCTCACGGCCAATCAGATATAGCGGACCCGATGCTATAGAATTACAATCAGCAATGAGTATATCAATGTGCATATGCAAAGGACATGTAAAACATATGCAACCTTATCTAGCAAAACAGTCATATTAAAAGGACATATTAAGAAAACATATTAAAAAGACATATTAGAAACAGTCCCATTAAAAACGGCATCAGAAACATTTATCAGAATTATGTTATTAATGTCTATGTTAGTCATATTAGTGCTCCCCTCCTCTGTTTATAGGATCTCATACCGCCTGTCAGTATATAGATGCCAGCAGGGAAGAACTTACATGGGTATGTCGGCCAAGGCATAATGTATTCCATATATAAAGTTATGTAGTACGGAACGCCAATCAAATGGCCATTTATAAAGATTTATCCATTTTACTTGATAAACAGCGCTGGGGAAAAGCCGATTGGTCGGCTGTTAATCTTATGGTGTATGGCCTCTGGTGCTCCCAAAAAGGCATCCATATTCTTCCTTCTGGCGACATAACAACCTGCCGATCCTATCGCATTCATATACTCCCACATATTAATTATAGTTCAATTTTGCGCGTTCATAATGGAATTTACATCATGCATGTATATTTAAAATTGTTTAAAAAATGTATACAAATTGCATAGCGCATAAATCTCCATATGTCATGTCCGTACATAGTAAATGCCAAATTCTGAGATTCATGTTCTACCTCCCAATAATATTTAATATAAAAAATGATTAATGACCAAGACTTTTGATGCCGATATATATCAGAGAATGTTAAACCAAGGTGATTGCTCAATCCATTAGTTACAAAATTAATTCTGAATTAATTAAAATTCCACAGTTCAAAAATCAAGAAATGCACATGAAAAATTAGATTTAAATTAAATTAAAGTAAAAATAAAAATAAAAAAATTAAATTAAAAACTGCCCATAGTGAGGATATGGACAAAGGGTGTGAGGTTTAATCTAGACTATACTCCCTATTAAAATTATAGACCTGCTGTGACCCATGACCATAGCCATTTGCAAGGGACCTATGTATATATATATATATGTATAAATGGACGATATGTATATAAATCAGCGAATATTGGTAAAATTCCTAAGAAGATAAAAAGATAAAATCTGGACCACGAAAAATCAGATATAAAATAGGAGAACACCTGCATCTAATACATAAAACACATAATATGCATATGTATAAAATATATAAATATAAAATATATATAAAATTATATACAAAAAAATTATATATAAAAATTATATATAAAAATTCACATATAAAAACATCCAGGCAACTGCATATAAAACCATATATGTGCGGGGAGCTGAGTATGTAAAAGCCCTATATCCGAGTGCCCTGAGGCAAGACGGAATAGACTACATTCTGTGTGGTGGGCGGTGATAAATTAAGGTAATCAGATATTCCATAAAAAGTATTCTATTAAAAGTTTTTTTACATGAAATATTCTGTTAAAAACATTCCATTGAAACTACGCATGCCCAGGGGATGTTTGCTTATGCAGAACTGAGTATTGGTAGATATTTCTCGCTGTACATTCTGGAAATGTAGCGTGTGGTTTTAAGGGGCACTCTGGACTATACTCTTCATGTGTCACTTATAAAGCAATTGATATCTAGCTCTACATTCAGGCCTTTTGGTACTAGAACATCTGTGGAATAAATCCAGTGGGTTTCACGTTTTGACAATTCCCGTACGATGTTCATGCCTCTCCAGTGGGGTAGGATGTGTTCTACTCCCCAAAATGATAATCCTGATGCATCCTGATCATGTTTCAGCTTGAAATGTAGAGACACATTGTGGTCTTTGAACCCTATTTTAATGTTGTGGATGTGTTCTGCAATTCTCACTCTTAATTTCCTTTTTGTTCTCCCGATGTACATTAGCCCACATGGGCATTTTAGAGCGTATACCACATGTGTAGTGTTACATGTAATAAACTGTTCCACCGTGAACGTTTGATTATTTACTGGAGAGGTGAATGTGTTTAAGGCCCTACACGGAGTGTTAACTTCTCTGCATGCCTTACATCTTCTGCAGGCAAAGAAGCCATTTTGGTCCCAGAACGTCGGTGGTCGTTTCGGTGGATCCAAGATCTTTCGTACAATTTTGTCTCCAAAGTTGCTTGCTTTCCTATAGATAAACTGCGGCGTAGATGGTAATTCTGTTTTTAGCTTTTTGTCTAACATTAACACGTGCCAGTGTTGTTTGAATATTTTCTCCACCTCCCTATATTGGGAATGGAATCCAGAGATAAAGCCCCATTCTTTATTCGTGGTGTTCTTATTCTTCTCTTTTGGTTCTTGTGAGGAGGTATCCTCATTTCTCTTCTCTGCCAGACAGGTTGACCTTGGTATCTTTCTCACTTCTTCCACTATCTTCTCCAACGTGTCAGGGTTGTAACCTTTAGTTACAAATCTTTCCGCTAAAACATTAGCCTGGGTGGTGAAATTCTCGTCTTCAGAACAGTTTCGGCGTACCCGCATAATCTGTCCTTTAGGTATATTTTTAAGCCATTGTGGGTGATGCCCACTCGTGATTGGCAGGTAGCTGTTCCTGTCTGTCTTTTTAAAAAATACCTTTGTTCCCAGTTTTCCTCCCTTTTTATATACCGTGACGTCCAGATAATTGATTTCCTCCATGCTTCTCTCTGATGTTAAAATTATGTTACGATCATTTTTGTTTAAAAAATCTAAAAACGTGTTTAAACCATCCTCGTGTCCAGCCCATATAAAAAACAAATCATCTATGAAACGCTTATAAAACACTAGCTCAGCCCGTTGTTTGTTAAAAATCGTCTTATCTTCCCATTCCGCCATGAACAAATTTGCGATACTTGGCGCAAACTTGGCGCCCATGGCTACTCCGCATTGTTGGGAATAAAACGTACTGTCGAACCAAAAGTAATTGTGGCTGAGACAAAAATCCAGACTGTTTCTTAAAAACATTTTTTGATTGTGGGGGATGTGTTTTATGTATTAGATGCAGGTGTTCTCCTATTTTATATCTGATTTTTCGTGGTCCAGATTTCGTGGTCCAGATTTTATCTTTTTATCTTCTTAGGAATTTTACCAATATTCGCTGATTTATATACATATCGTCCATTTATACATATATATATATACATAGGTCCCTTGCAAATGGCTATGGTCATGGGTCACAGCAGGTCTATAATTTTAATAGGGAGTATAGTCTAGATTAAACCTCACACCCTTTGTCCATATCCTCACTATGGGCAGTTTTTAATTTTATTTTTAATTTTATTTTTATTTTTACTTTAATTTAATTTAAATCTAATTTTTCATGTGCATTTCTTGATTTTTGAACTGTGGAATTTTAATTAATTCAGAATTAATTTTGTAACTAATGGATTGAGCAATCACCTTGGTTTAACATTCTCTGATATATATCGGCATCAAAAGTCTTGGTCATTAATCATTTTTTATATTAAATATTATTGGGAGGTAGAACATGAATCTCAGAATTTGGCATTTACTATGTACGGACATGACATATGGAGATTTATGCGCTATGCAATTTGTATACATTTTTTAAACAATTTTAAATATACATGCATGATGTAAATTCCATTATGAACGCGCAAAATTGAACTATAATTAATATGTGGGAGTATATGAATGCGATAGGATCGGCAGGTTGTTATGTCGCCAGAAGGAAGAATATGGATGCCTTTTTGGGAGCACCAGAGGCCATACACCATAAGATTAACAGCCGACCAATCGGCTTTTCCCCAGCGCTGTTTATCAAGTAAAATGGATAAATCTTTATAAATGGCCATTTGATTGGCGTTCCGTACTACATAACTTTATATATGGAATACATTATGCCTTGGCCGACATACCCATGTAAGTTCTTCCCTGCTGGCATCTATATACTGACAGGCGGTATGAGATCCTATAAACAGAGGAGGGGAGCACTAATATGACTAACATAGACATTAATAACATAATTCTGATAAATGTTTCTGATGCCGTTTTTAATGGGACTGTTTCTAATATGTCTTTTTAATATGTTTTCTTAATATGTCCTTTTAATATGACTGTTTTGCTAGATAAGGTTGCATATGTTTTACATGTCCTTTGCATATGCACATTGATATACTCATTGCTGCTTGTAATTCTATAGCATCGGGTCCGCTATATCTGATTGGCCGTGAGAAAGGTCCTTCAGACTAACCGGCATCCTGATTGGAGACAATCTGGGCGATGCTTAGATAAATACCACACTTCCTTAAGCGAGGCCACACCCTCAGACGACGTCCGGAAGTGACGAAACGCGTCAGGGTCGTGGCCTCGCAGGAAGTGACGCGGTGCGTTCCAGAGTGCGCTCCAGCCGGCCGAGACAGGAAGTGTATGTGGATCTTCTACACGGCGGTCTTCTGGCACAGTTTCCGGCGGACGGAAACTGCACAGGCAGAGTGCAACTTTTATTACATACAAAGTCATTTATTATTTATATTGTGGTACGCAGATTTTACTTGGGGGGATATGGGACATTGAATAAAAACCGTTTTTTGTTCCAAACTGTACTACGCTATCCGCTGTATTCTGTTTATTCTATGATGGAGAGTATGGGAGAAGCACCATTCTGATGCATGCAGGCGGAGGAAAGGCGAACGGAGTTTAGAGGTTGCAGTATTCATTGGTCTTTTGGTTGATGTGCCTACTTCTTTCTGTTGTCTGGTGAGTGTATCCCCAAAAGGGGAGAGTTTTTTATCAGCACGTGGTGTTAACTATTACTGCCGGGTGGAAGTCTCATCACTGGATTACCGAAAGAATTGGTTAAACTGCACTACGTACAGACTTTATTCATGATTTTATGGATTATTGATGAACTTGGCTCTTGAAGTTCTTTTAGCGCTGCTGTGATATTTAAAGAGACAGCGCCCTCATTAGGGAATGTTGGGACTCATTTAAAATATCACCGTATCATCACATTAGTATTTGTTGCTTAAATTTACTAGGAGTTTGTTGGTTGTTGGTGCCCCTTGTTAATTATACTTTATGATTTGTGAAATGTACCTGCCTACTCAAAGAAAAACTGTCATTGTAGAAAAGTAACACACAATAGGCAATGATTATTTCAAACCAAAAAATCCTTTATTTAGGTCTCAGCAACAAACCAAAGAGGAACGCAGCCATGGTGAAACTTGGGGAATTTGCAAAGCCTTGGCCCCCCACGGCAACCATAATTTTTCAAGCTTAGAAAATTGGGGGCCTGAGGAGTACCTATCTAAATAATAAGGGAGTGCAATCTGGTCCTGAAGTCCAAAACATCCGGAACTGCAGCAGATGCCATCTAGGTCCCCAGGCTCTGGTACTACGAGAGGCTCCATCTTCTCTCAGACCAGACTGAATCCAGGTCGTCACTCTCTTGTCTTCCTTGTACTCTTCCTTCCACGATATGGCTGTGGTGCTGGTGGGGTGACAGAAGGAGGAGGAGGCGGAGCAAGGTGACTTTCGCAAACATGTGTGAGGGGAGTCATCTCCCCAGCCATCCCCTCATTTAGGATTTTGAGGATGACATCCTCACACATGCTGCGTTGCCCCGCCTCCATACCCGTCATTTTATTGGCAACCAAGGAGGCAAAGGCCCCTCGTAGGTGGGTGTGGCATATAGGGAGGCTGAAGCATCTCGGATCAGCTGGAGCGCTGACTCTCCCACCTCCCCCATCCTTTTCGCCCTTCTGTAGGGAAGGCGGAGGGGAGAGACTTGGGAGACAGTCAGGCTCCTACGCCTACCCCCCTGTTGGCTGCCACTACCCACCTCTTGGCTGCCACTAACCCCTTCCTCCTCCTGACTGCCACATTCCACAGCCACCTCCTGGCTGAGGTCTTCCTGTGTATGAAAAACGGACATAGTTTCAGTTATTTGTTCATAAAACACACACAATTCTCATCTAGTGACTGTTGCAAAATGGTTACAAATAGAAAACCATACAATTCTCAGCCCAGCAGTTTAGATTCTTCCCAAAAATGTCTCCAACACTACTGTCAGTTGATATGTCAATCACGTTAGGAACTAAGCAATTGGGGATCCTGAATTAACTGAACATCATTCATTATTCCCAAAAATGGTAACAAAACTACTATACCTGGCTCAAGCTGGGCTCCTGCACATCTTCCATACTGGAAGGCCCAGGTTGGTCCTCGGAAGCCTCATCAGGGGTGGCGTACGTGGAAGGACGCGTGCAAGGAAGAGTCGAGAGTGACTTCCTGACATTAGCCTGGTCTTTGAGAAAGTGGAGACTCTCATAGTACCAGAGCGTGGGGGCATAGACCTGATCTGCTCCAGCTCCAGATGCTTGGGACTTCCGGACCTTATTGCGCTCCCGGAAATAGGTAGTCCTCAGGTTAGCAATTTTTACTCTTAACTTAGGAACAGTTGCCGTGGGGAACGTTGGCTTTACAAATGCCAAAAGTTTCTGCATGGCTGCGTACCTCTTTGGTCTGTTGCTATAGTGGCGGTGTTTTGCCTGCCATAATAGGGGCATTTCCCTGTATTTATCAATGAAGAGGGGGAGAAAACTCACATCGTTGAAGCCCTCCATAATCTCTGCAAGACACAACACCACACAAAACACTATAAATAATGTCAGTCCAAAGTCTCCTAATCTTCTCCATAAAGAAGCCTCAAGGTCTAATCAGTCTAGGCTAGTTATGTACCAACGTCAAATTGTACCTTCGTTATAGCGATCGTCTCGTGCGTGAGCTTTCTCTCCCCTCGTCTCCCAGATCGTGGCTACGACACAGGCGTGTGACGTTTTATATACAGTGCGCATGCGTCAAACTCCGCCCGCCCCTGGCGATCTTTCTCGTCTATTCCCCACCCCTTCACTTTACGGTGCAGTGGGGAGAGCACATGGCGGGGACACAGCAGGTGCGCCCCAAATATCCCACCAACGAGGAGGAGGACGAGGAAAGTCCGGAGGCAGAAACGTCCCGATCCCGGAGCCTGAAATTCAAGGCCTCCAATATGTCATTTGGAGAAATGTTGGAGATGGTGGACATATTGAAGAGGAGCGACTATGATGGGAAGTATGGGCCTTACCTCAACCCCAATGTCCGCAAGGCCAAGATCATGTCTAAAGTTGTGAGGAGGCTGTACAATCAATTTGGGGTACAACGATCCAAGGAGCAACTGAGGAAACGCTGGTCAGACCTGAAACTGAGGGAGGCCGATCAGTACAGAAAGATCAAGCGAGTAGTTGGATTTTGTGTTTGATTTCTTGCTTGCATACTGCTCCATGTGTTTGGATTTTTACAAAGTTGTACATTAGAAAATGGCCACTTTCAGGTTCGTCTGTGCATTCGATCGTACTCAACCTCGATCGTTCGGCCACTTATAATACGATGTTTGTTGTTTTTTGGGGGAAAGGAAGTTTGTTCTCTCTAGAAATGTCATCAAGACTGTCCAGCCAATTTAGTCAATGTAAAGGAGACGTCACCCAGTAACTGTTTACCCATCTGGACTCTAGAGCACTAGTGCTGGGACACCCAAACCCCCTTTTTATTAGGCTTTTCCACACATGTGCTCCAGTGGATACTAGAGGGGGGTCTCCATCACCCAAACGTCGACCAAAAAGATATAAGTTTAGGACCTTTACAAAGTGACTACATTCATGTTGGTGTCATTTGTAACTGGACACCCAAATAATATTGTCCCTCACTTTCAAAGTGACTACATTCATGTTGGTGTCATTTGTAACTGGACACCCAAAAAATATTGTCCCTCACTTTCAAGCAATGTTTGTCATTTCCTATTTCTGCCCTCAATAGATTGTGTTGCTAAATCTTCCTTTTGTACATTCTCATAGGGGAGCGAAAACTTGGGACGTCTGAGGAAACCCCAAAACCAACACCTCCCAAAAAAGGGGAAAGAGCAGAAGCAGAGGAGGAGGAGGAGGAGGAGGAAGGAGAGATCATAGAAATTGGCGAACTTGTCACCACAACAGGTGAGTGTGGGAGAACACAGCTACTGGTAAGCTAATCAATGTATGGCTGCCTCATTTCCAAGACCCTTTTTTTTTGTTTTTGGTTTTTAGGTGACGTGGATGTTGTTGAAGAAAAATCGCACTTTACCACAGAGAGTGCCCACGTACTCATCGGGGAGATAATGGTCTGCAATAGAGATCTAGATTACATAAAGCAAAACATCAATGATGTTCAACAAAAATTGAAGAACATCATTGATGTTTTAGGAAAAATCTGAAAACGCACCAAGTAATTAACACACATTTGTGGCTGCTTCTGAACACATTTGCAAGTTAAGAACTGTGTGAAATTTGGAACATGCACACATTGTGTCCACATGTGCTAGCTCCCATCATGGTGCATGAATGAGAACGTTTTTTTGGGGGTGCAACCACTTTACGAACTACTAAAGTGGTTGTGGTGAAGGGGTTGCACCCCCAAAAAACGTCCATTCATCCCCATGATGGAAAATTTCACTTTTGAAGATTCCAGGCATGTGTTTTAACATATAATGACCATTTTCACACCCAAATTGTGTGCATGTTCTAAATTTCCACTTTCCAGGGGTGACCCCCCCATGTGATGAAGGCAAGATCAAACACACTTTGAACATATAGTCATGTCTGATCTTGTCTTCACTTTACAAAGTTGAACTTTCCTAGTTCCTAGGTTCTGTTTTGCTCCATGCCTGGTTTTACAAAATGCGGAATGTTTGTAAACAATGTTGTAAATAACCAAGATGTTGTCAGTTTGGGCAAGAAGTTTGTAAACGCACTTGTGAATTTTTTGCAAGTAAACTTTTTGACTTTTCTAAATGTGTGGCTTCCTTATTTAAAAAAAAAAAATGCATTATGTAGGTCAAATGTAAAGGATTTGGGGGGCAATGGGTGTTATTTACTAAAGGCAAGTCCAGTTTGCACTGCAAGTTTCTTTTCCAGGGCACTTTTGCACTGCACTTGTAGAGCATAGTGGATTTGACTTATGTAAATGACACCCACAGTGATTTGTACGAAAACACGGAGCACAGCATTTTTGAGAATACACACATGTCAGACCTGGTGATGAAAAGGAGTATTTTGGGTGTCAGTTATGCAGTACAAACCTTCTCTAGACCAAAGATTAGGTATCAAACACACAACATGAGAATAATCTTTTTGGGAAGAAGAGACTGTTACCTCCTTTTGCCCAGAAAGTGCATTCCCACTGTCAAAGCCAAACGGAAAAAAATTCACGGTCAAATAAGCAATAATACGGAAATGACAAGAAATCATAGGTTGGTTGAAAAAAAATATTTATTGCCCCCCTACCCACAAAGTAGTCCATATATTGCTCACGGACCGCGCTGGCATTTAGAGGGGGCAAGCCTGGACATGCCACTTAAAGGGCTGTGAGGTCAGCATTTGGAGGGCCCTCCACATCTGGGCCAACGGGCACCACATAGTTCCTGTTATGTCTTTTGAGGAAGTTGTGCAATATGCAACAGGCAAGAACTATGTGGTTCAGTTTGTATTCCGCCAAGTTAATAGCCGTCAAGAACAGGCGGAAGCGGCTGGCCAGGATGCCAAAAGTGTTCTCAACAACTCTTCGGGCTCTGGACAGCCTGTAGTTGAAGACCCTCTGGTCTGGGGTGAGGGTCCTCATTGGGAACGGCCTCATCAGATGGGGAGTCCACGCAAACGCTTCATCTGCGACAAAGACGAAGGGGAGTCCTTCTGCATTCTCCTCTGGAGGTGGCAAGCACAGACTGCCACTTTGGAGACGCCAGTAGAACTCCGTGTGCGCAATAGCACCACCATCCGAGATCCGGCCGTTCATCCCCACGTCCACATACATAAACTCGTATGTCTCCGACACCACCGCCAACATCACTACACTATTAAACCCTTTATAATTATAATAGTATGACCTCGAGTTGGGCGGTGGGACGATGCGGACGTGTTTCCCATCAATTGCCCCTCCGCAGTTAGGAAAGTCCCAACGGCTGGCAAAGTGGGAGGCCACAGTCTGCCATTCCTGTGGCGTGGAAGGGAACTGTGGAGTGAAACCAGAAAAAAAAATTAGTCACTTTGCACATAAACATTGCAAGCAGATTAGACAATCAACATCTTGGAACAAGAGCATTGTTTAAAATTTGAGGCTGGAAAGTATTTGCACAGAAAAGTAGAGGCTCCACTTCACAGATTAATCACCCCCCATCAATCCCCCCACTTCTGATGGGCCATTGGCAATAACTAGGGTTTGGGGGGGGGGGGGTTGGACAGGTAACCCTCTGCACTTCATTGATTGGCAAATGGCTCAATAATGTGTGCTAGTTTGGCCAGACCCTCACTTAACACTATTGCCAGCCCCCAGGAAAGCTAAAATAACATTTCAAACACCCCCCCCCACCCACCAAAAAAAGGAAATCACATTGTGACATTATGAAATTACCAAGCAAGCTAATAGGAGGGAAAGAACACAAAAAAATAGGAAATGGAAAGTATGGAGGCAGCCCCTTGCACTACATGCTTTGCTGAATTCATCCCTAAATATGACCACTATAAAGAGGTAGGTATATAGTGTGTATTGACCTTGGGAAAGCCAGCAGATAGAGGATTGGTACCATCTGACAGAGCAGTTGGGGGAGGGGGTTCCTAAGGAGTTTGCCCCCCCCCAAAAAAAGGGGCTCTACATGAAGTAAACCACACAGCAAACATTAGTGCGTATTTTAGGGGGTGTTTCGGGGCAAACAATACTATGCAGCAGACAAAAGACATTGCTTAAGTGACTAGGCCATAGGTGTCTATTGGGGCAGAAGAGCATGCTGGGGAGGTAAGTGAAGGGAAAAATGCATGAAGGAGAAAAGGGGCACAGCATATTAGAGCATATTGCAATCATGGTAATTAGGGAAGGAGGTCAAAAATACAAGACATTAGCAAACAGAGCATACATAGAAGGGAATAGTAAAGGAGAAATGTTACCTTAATATAGTCCTCCTGCAGGACCTCGATGATGGCAGAACAGGTCTCTGGAATAATGATTCCCAGGGCCTGGGGAGAGATACCTGAAGAGAACTTCAAATCCTGAAGACTTCTCCCTGTCGCCAAGTACCTCAACGTGGCAACAAGCCTCTGCTCCGGAGTAATGGCTTATCTTATGCAGGTATCCTGCCGGCTGATAAAGGGGGTCAGCAAAGCCAAAAGACGTTGAAAATCGGGGTCCGTCATCCGGAGAAAGTTCCTGAAATCATCAGGATTATTCTCCCGGATCTCACGAAGCAAAGGCATGTGCGAGAATTGGTCACGCTGAAGCAACCAATTCTTGGTCCACATCCTCCTCGTCACTCTGTTCATGGACGGGTCTTGGGTCAAAGCTAAAAGCCCGACACCAATTCCGCGTACAGCACGAACTCGGCGACGAGTACGCACGGGAAACATCGCTCACAAGGTCACAAAAGGTCGGCTGGTCAGAACGGACAAACAGAAAGCACCGATAAACAGCAAGGCCTGAAAGAACGAAATGAATACCAGAAACGAGCAGACAATAAGCAGTGAAAATCAAAGCGTCCTATATCAAGATATAGGCCGCAATGACCAACAAATGCGAACTGACTACACGCACTAATAAACAGATACGCACGACAAGCACAAACTGAAGAGCAGTAACGATCTGAGTCAGAAAACTGAGAAGCGCGAATCTTAAGTCACCAAACTTCGAATAACTCGCGATAAACACGGGATCAGCAGAAGGAGCCCAACGGGTGCCTGACGTGGTGCTGAACTTCCCTTTTCTAGTCTCGTGGAAGACGACTTACGTCACGACGTTCTTGCAGACCGGATATTCCGACAACGTTGTCCGACCGTGTGTACGCAACAACAACATTGGACAAAGTACGATGGACAGGATCCGACCGACCTGGTCCGCGGATAATCCGCGCGTGTGTATGGGGCTTAAGATGTGTTTGTGCTGTTTCATCTACAAGTCCCTTTCACAGGATAAACCTCTCATGATAATGCACTTGACTAACCTCATGTGACTGCTGGTGATAACAGCAGCTTCCACCTGCTCAAAGCTCTGACTGTGCTCAGACAACTCTGCATCTGGAAGTCTTCAGTTAGTGTCTCTCTTTCTGGCTCTGACAGGTTACATGAGCTGAAGCACAGAGCCATAAAATAATTCAGTAGTAGGACAATTCACCAGTAGAGACATGCCAAACTGCACTGGGTTTAGTCTGAACCCCATTGAAATCAATGGATGCCAAAATTATCATGTAAAAAAGGTCAATTTTTGGGGCTAATGGACAAGGGGTTGTCAAAACAATAGAATAGAGTGGGCATTGCCAAGTAGACAAATAAGCAAATAAATAATTTACAATAAAACATTTAGTTTAAAGCTTCCAGTATGCAATACATTTTCACTATAATATCTAACATTTGCTACTATATTAAGTTTTATTTTCAGCACTGGGTTATTAAATAGGCATGGGTATATATGAACTGAGGGTCCCAAAGGGAAACTGGAAATTAAAAACAGCATGGCATTTCCTTGGAGATCATTTACATTAGACTTATTTATAATAGAATATATGGAAATAAGGAGTTTCTAACTAGACCTAATTTAACTCAGATGTAGTATGATTCAATTCTTTCCTAATGACTTGAATGTAGAAAAAAATGAAGTTTGTCTGGTACATTTTAACAGTTCAGTATGTCTGAAAACTAGTCTGCAACACATTAGCACATTGAAAATGGATTTCTTGCCTGTTTGGTAAATTGCCAGTAATTTCAATACTTTGTCATTTCTTACTATAATTGTGATCAAAAAAAGAAATATGTTGAAAGACATATGTTGACTACAATCTAAGGTGCTGAAAGCGTGCTGCTGCTAAGATAAGGAAAATATACAGTATAGTTTAGACTAAGAATAAAGCCATTGTAAAGAATAAACAAAAGATAATATATTTGGTAGAAAATATTTAAAGGGAACATGGCATCAAGAAATACATGCTTAAATATGAAGCAACCAAATACAGCCGACATGACAAAGACAGCCTGGAGGATGATGGCGGCACTGCGCTGGAGGGGAGGGAGATGGTGAGAGCAGTCAGGGATTCGGTACTGAAGGCTATCTTTGCACTACAGGCCACCCTCACGACTAAAATTGAGGAGGTGAAGGTGGATATCTCCCTAGTCCGACAGGGTTTCCATAAGCTCAAGGAGAGAGAGACCTCAGAGACCAGATTGGTAGAGGTGCAGGACACGATCCCGCCATTACAGAATACCTCCAAATGCATGCAGTACCCGATCAACCAACTCCTGGCAAAACAAGACGACATGGAGAACAGACTCCGTAGGTGCAACCACATTGCTACATTCCCAGAACAATTACTGATCAAGACGTATGGCAAGGAGGCAAATTTTGGCCACATTTGCGGTTGAAATAGCGCACTGTGTGCCCGCTAGGCCTCAACCACAGAGTGCCCCTCTGCGCACATTTATTGCTAAACTGCTGAATTACAAAGACCGAGATGTAGCATGGCATGGGTAAAAGGCAATATATATTGGCAACATCAAGGTAGCCATCTTTTCTGATTTTTCCACTGAAGTACAGAAGTGCAGACAAAGCTTTACAGAAGCCAAAAGATGCCTATGTATCAAAAATCTTAAATATGCAATGCTGTTATCAGCACGCGTTCGTGTGGAAGATGATGACTGCGCCATTTTCTTTGAAACCCCTGAAGACACCATCACCTGACTAGAGAGCTAAGACACCAACAGGAAAGCAAACAATTAACCTACAATATATAGCACATGGCTGTGTGCTGCAACAAGGGACCACAAGCCCCCCTCTCTATAAAATGAGGGAAATTTTCCCACTTATATCAGGTACTGTAAACTCCCTATCAGGCCTCCCTTTTAATGTTTCCTGTTTGCTGATGGCTGTACTCTCCTCCTTTTTTCCCCCACCCCTGGTGCAATGGAGAGGTTCTATCTCTTATATACACCACCTGCAACAATAAAACCATATGGCGCCCAGCCCGCCTAACCATAAAAGACAATCTAAACCAGTGCTACCATGCCCGGGTACACGTACTTGTACTTTGGACGTTATGGCCGAGATACACAAACTGTTCAAGCTGTATAGAGCATAAACATTCCCCTTTACAAATGGAGAACTACTAATCGGAGACACAAAAGTCTTACAATATGCAAGACTTATTCAGTGAAGTTTCACCCCCTTTGCATTACCAGAATGACCTGGATTGTGGGTATAGATTCAACCTGGAATCCACCCCATCATACCATACAAGCCCTGCCACAATATGCCCTGAGAAGTTTGATTCCAGGGATGTATTTCCATACCAGCCTTTATCACTCAGGGCCCTGATCCAGGTTTTGTCTATGTTACTGTTTTACTTGAGTGAAGTGTTTCACCCACTCCGCACACAAGTTCATGTTTTGTTATGGGTAAATGCCTACACCAGTAGGGGGTCAGTGTTGGGCCGGGCAGGAGGGAGAGGGGAATGTTATATCAAAAGTACAATGCAACAAGTACAAATGCTATCAGGTACAGAATGCAATGTTCAGTATATTTCTACATGCGCTGCTATCTGGAGGAATTACTGGCATGTGTGGGGTGAGGACCTCCTCTTGTGTGACACTATGGTACTACCTGATTAAACTCCTCTACTATTTACACTATACTTT
>CM053026.1:640727438-640840037 GCA_028564925.1 Lithobates sylvaticus
ACTTTCGGGTATGTCTTATATTGGGAAAAAATTGTCGAATTTTTTGTTTTAACCATAAAATTAACATTTATTAACAACCTGAACAGTATTGTATTCACCACAAAACATTATGGGGCAGATAGCACATCAGGGCACATCATGGGGCACATAGCAGATCAGGGCACATTATGGCACATTATGGGGCACATAGCACATCAGGGCACACTATGGGGCACATAGCACATCTGGGCACATTATGGGGCACATAGCACATCTGGGCACATTATGGGGCACATAGCACATCTGGGCACATTATGGGGCACATAGCACATCTGGGCACATTATGGGGCATGGGGCACATTAGGGCATCAGGGCATGGGGCACATTAGGGCATCAGGGCATGGGGCACATTAGGGCATCAGGGCATGGGGCACATTAGGGCATCAGGGCATGGGGCACATTACAGGGCACATCTGGGGATCTTACTTGCGAGCATGCAGAGTAGCGCAGGAAGCGTCTATCTGTCATATGTTTTCTCTCATGTCACGCTGCTCGCTCCCTGGCGGCCCCTCCTCTCTTCTCGTCTATCCCAGATGATGTCTCAAGCCAATGGGGATTGACGAGAAGAGAGGAGGGGCCGCCGGGGAGCGAGCAGCGCTGAGTGACATGAGAGACAACGTATGACAGATAGACGCTTCCTGCGCTACTCTGCATGCATCTCATTCGGCTCTGGCAGCGGCTCTGGTCTCTGGAGGCAAATCCCCCGTGTTTCCCCGATAGTAAGACATATGTCTTACTTTCGGGGTACGGCTTACATTAGCTGACCCCTCTGAAACTCCCGATACGTCTTACTATCGGGGGTGTCTTACTATCGGGGAAACACGGTAACAGAATAATATATCAATGCAAAACCTCGTAACATATGCTGATTTCTGCACTTTACATAGATACTGTATTTGACTAATTGTTGCATTTTGTGATTAATTGTTGCACTCTGATTGTGTGGCGCTGCAGGTAATTATCTTAAGGCTTCATGTACACTGCTGCTGGTAAACGGAAGTTTAGGAGCAGTTGGGCATTTTTTTTTTCAGCTGCCCTGAACTTTCCTCTATGTAATCTTATCAGTACATGTACACAGGGTCGCTTATAGTAGTTTCTAGGCAGTTGAGTTTAGAAGCTTTTTTTTTTTTTAAAGCAAAAAAATGTGTTCAGGATGGATGTTCAGAGGCATTTGAAACGCCAAACGTCTGTAACAGCTTGTAAACGCGGTAACTCGTGTTTAGCTGTGTTCCGTTTACAGCATTTTACATTTTTGACTATTTAAAAAAAAAAAAACGCTTCTAAATGCAAACACAGCTAAATGCGGCATAATGGACGTGTTTAAATGTCAGTTACTATCTGTCAAGTTAAATCATTCAGGAGAGTTTGTAAAATGTCCCGTGTACATTAAGCCTTAAAGTTCCTCAGCGTTATTGCAAAAGAAATGAAGATGAACAGTGCCAGATAATTGGAGATTAGGGATGAGCCGAACACCCCCGGGTTCGGTTCGAACCAGAACCTTCGAACGGACCGAAAGTTCGCGCGAATTTTCGAACCCTATACGTTATAATGGACGCGAACGTTCGAAATCAAAAGTGCTAATTACAACGGCCAATATGCATGTTAATGTCATAAAACAGGTTTGGGGACCCGGGTCCTGCCCCAGGGGACATATATCAATGCAAAAAGAACTTTTAAAAACTAACGTTTTTTCGGGAGCAGTCATTTTAATGATGCATAAAGTGAAAAAGTGAAATTTTCCTTTAAATATGGTACCTGGGGGGTGTCTAAAGTATGCCTGTGAAGTGGCATGTGTTTCCCGTGTTTAGAACTGTCCTTGCACAAAATGACATTTGTAAAGGAAAAAAAGAAGCCATTTAAAACCACTTGCGGCTTTAGGTTTGATCTTAAGTAGAATCTGAACAGGTACATTATGAAGTGTAGCTCCATCCCAAAAAAATCTATTTTTAAGCTTTTTGGAGAACATAGGGAGGGGTTATCACCCCTGTAACATTTGCTGTCTTTGCACATCTGTTCAGAACATGTCACCTCACTTTCCGTCCCAATGACAAATGTTTTTGGAAAAGTGGGGTTTTAATTGAAACAAGGATTGGTGATAAAGTATCAGTAGAGAGGAGATACCTTTTTCCCAAATTAAGTCTAACAGGATAGAATTTTAAGTTAATAGATCAAGATTTGTAATTGCATGCACCTGTTGAACAGGGCAGAAAAATTGGGGGTGGTGGTGGTGGACGGTTTTGCCACAAGACTGTAAGCTCTCACAGTTACTCTTGGTGGGCGCAGGAATGGGCCCTGCTGTGAGTTATTAGATCAAGATTTGTAATTGCATGCACCTGATGAACAGGGCAGAAAAATTGGGCCTTTGGCGGTGGTGGTGGACGGTGTTGCCACAAGACTGTAGGCCCTCATAGTTACTCTTGGTGGGCGCAGGAATGGGCCCTGCTGTAAGTTATTAGATCAAGATTTGTAATTGCAAGCACCTGATGAACAGGGCAGAAAAATTGGGCCTTTGGCGGTGGTGGTGGACGGTGTTGCCACAAGACTGCAGGCCCTCATAGTTACTCTTGGTGGGCGCAGGAATGGGCCCTGCTGTGAACTATTAGATCAAGATTTGTAATTACCCGCCCCTGTTAAACAGGGGCTGAAAAATTGTGCCTTAGGCACTGGTGCTGGTGCCACAACACTGCAACCCCTCACAGAGACTGTACTTGGAGCACAGCAGTCACACGTGTTGCGAAGCATTTTTTTAAAAAATTGTAAGTACACGCCCCTGTTAAACAGGGGCTGAAAAATTGTGCCTTAGGCACTGGTGCTGGTGCCACAACACTGCAACCCGGCCCTCACAGATACTGTACTTGGAGCACAGCAGTCACACGTGTTGCGAAGCATTTTTTTAAAAAAATTGTAAGTACACGCCCCTGTTAAACAGGGGCTGAAAAATTGTGCCTTAGGCACTGGTGCTGGTGCCACAACACTGCAACCCGGCCCTCACAGAGACTGTACTTGGAGCACAGCAGTCACACGTGTTGCGAAGCATTTTTTTTAAAAATTGTAAGTACACGCCCCTGTTAAACAGGGGCTGAAAAATTGTGCCTTAGGCACTGGTGCTGGTGCCACAACACTGCAACACGGCCCTCACAGAGACTGTACTTGGAGCACAGCAGTCACACGTGTTGCGAAGCATTTTTTTTAAAAAATTGTAAGTACACGCCCCTGTTAAACAGGGGCTGAAAAATTGTGCCTTAGGCACTGGTGTGGTGGCATGGATCATTGAGGAGGAGGAAGAGGATAGTCAGTGAACATAAGAGGACAGTCACTCAGCATCAGCATAGGCAGTCTTGAAGGGATGTGACATTAAAAATTATTCGGTTATATCCGCCTCAGGTGCCTGGTAGCTGGTGGTGATCCAAGACTGATTCATTTTGATGAATGTCAGTCGATCAACCGAGGCGGTGGACAGGCGCACCCTATGATCAGTCACAAATCCTCCAGCAGCACTGAATGTGCGTTCGGAAAGAACGCTGGAGGCAGGACAGGCCAGTAGCTCAATTGCATACTGTGCAAGCTCTGGCCAGTGATCCATCCTCAGGACCCAGTAAGCCAGAGGATTTTCGGTGGGAAAGGTGTCCAAGTCTGACCTTGCCCCAAGGTATTCCTGCACCATGTATATCAGACGCTGGCGATGGTTGCTGGAACCGATCATACCTTGGGGCTGCGGACTAAAAAATTGTCTGAACGCATCGGTCAGACGTCCACCTTCCCCACCGCTCCTTCTGCCACTGACCGAAGCCTCAGCAACTCGTCGCCCAGGACCAGGAGTTTGTAGCCTCCCAGTTTCTGGGAACGCGTTGCACAGACCTTTCTGCAAGGCCTCCCTGAGATGTCTCATCCTCTGCTCCCTCTGCGACGGCAAGATAAGGTCCGCAACCTTACCCTTGTACCGCGGATCAAGGAGAGTGGCCAGCCAGTAATGGTCCCTCTCCTTGATCCGAAGAACACGAGGATCCTTCCGCAGGCTTTGCAGGATCAGGGAGGCCATGCAGCGTAGGTTAGCTGAGGCATTCGGTCCGGAGTCTTCTGGGTCACTGAGGATGACATGATCGCCAGCCACCTCCTCCCAGCCACGTACAAGTCCACTGGCTTGTTGGGACTGTACATCATCCCTAAAAGACTGCTGCTGCTGATGCTGAGTGCCAGGCTCCACCTCCATGCTCACACAATCCTCCTCCTCCTCCTCCTCCTCCTCCTCCTCATCCTCTTCCTGTGTGATGGGTGGGACAGAAGGAACACTGTCCGGATAAAGGGGGCCTTGAGAGGCAAGGAAGTCCTCCTCTTCCTGCCTCTGTTCTGCCTCAAGTGCCCTGTCCATTATCCCACGCAGCGTATGCTCCAACAGGTGGACAAGAGGGACAGTGTCACTGATGCATGCACTGTCACTGCTCACCATCCTCGTGGCCTCCTCAAATGGTGAGAGGACAGTGCATGCATCCCTGATCATGCTCCACTGACGTGGGGAAAAAAAACCAAGCTCCCCTGACCCTGTCCTGGTGCCGTAGTCGCAAAGGTACTCATTGATGGCCCTCTGCTGCGTGTGCAGTCGCTGCAGCATGGCCAACGTTGAGTTCCACCTGGTGGGCATGTCAGATATTAGGCGGTTCTTGGGCAGGTTCAGCTCCTTTTGCAGCTCAGTCAGCCGAGCACTGGCATTATAAGATCGGCGGAAATGCACACAGACTTTCCTGGCCTGCCTCAGGACATCCTGTAAGCCTGGGAACCTGCCCAAGAACCGCTGCACCACCAGGTTGAGGACGTGAGCCATGCAGGGCACATGGGTGAGCTGCCCCTGTCGCAGGGCGGAGAGGAGGTTGGTGCCATTGTCAGAAACGACCATTCCTGGCTTAAGCTGACGTGGCGTCAACCACCTCTCGGCCTGCCCCTGCAGAGCTGCCAGAACCTCTGGCCCAGTGTGGCTCCTGTCCCCCAAACACACCAGCGCAAGCACGGCATGGCATCTTTTTGCCTGCGTACTTGCGTAGCCCCTTGTACGCCTACGGAGCACCGCTGGTTCCAAGGACAGAGCACTGGAGGAAGAAGAAGAGGAGGGGGGGTGGAGGAGAGAGGTGTGTCACAACCAGTAGCAGTAGTCGCGTTTTGGAGGCGTGGTGGCGGAACAACCTCCAACACTACTGCACCTTGTCCTGCATCCCTCCCAGCTGCCAATAGAGTGACCCAATGGGCCGTGAAAGAAAGGTACCGTCCCTGTCCATGCCTGCTGGACCATGAGTCAGCGGTAATATGCACCTTACCGCTGACCGCCCTGTCCAGCGAGGCATGGACATTGCCCTCCACATGCCGTAGAGAGACGGAATCGCCTTCCGCGAGAAAAAGTGGCGTTTGGGAACCTGCCACTGAGGAACCGCACATTGAACAAACTCACGGAAGGGGGCCGAGTCTACCAACTGAAAAGGCAGCAGTTGAAGTGCTAGCAATTTAGCAAGGCTAGCATTCAACCGCTGGGCATGTGGATGGCTGGGAGTGTACTTCTTTCTACGGTCCAGCAGCTGGGGCAGGGAAATTTGCCTGCTGCATTCGGACGTCGGTGTACTGCAAGTACTTGGTTGTGACACACCGAATTCTACACCTTCAGTCCTCTCAGAGCAGCTTTCAGAGAGGACTGAAGGTGTAGTGGGGATGGAGATCCCAGCTGAGGAGGAGCAAGGAGAGGTCCGCTTAGTTCTTTGGTGTGGGTCTTTTATGTGTGCCTGCCAACGAGCTGCATGGCAGGTCGCCATATGTCTGGTCATGCTTGTCGTGCCCAAGCGGCTGATGTTTTGGCCACGCGAGATACGCTTGAGACAAATATTGCAAATAGCAGTGGTGCGATCTGCTGCACTCGTCTCAAAAAAGGCCCACACCAAAGAACTTTTCTGATAACGTGCAGAGGCAGCGCCCTGCACAGGCGGAGCTCTGCGGTGTTGTACAGTTGCTGTGCTGGCCTCTACCTGGCCTCCAGGGGGCATCCTGCCTCGTTGGACATGTGACGCCGCATCCTCCTCCTCCTCGTCCTCCTCCTCATCCTCTCTCCCTTGAGGCACCCACGTGGAGTCAGTGACCTCATCATCCCCTCCCTCTTCACCACTAGAGCAAACCTGACAGTAAGCTGCAGCTGGTGGAACTGTACTGCCAGATTCCTCAAGCTGGGTTTCGTCATCCGAGCCTTCGAATCGTTGGGCATCCTCCTGGAGCATGTACCCAACACTGTGCTCAAAGAGTTCGGGGGACTCCTCAGGAGGACATGGTGGGTCTAGGGAAGGGGTGGCTGATGATGCTCTGTCAGTACCCTGAGCCTGGGTGAGAGAGGATGAGGAGGATGAGGAGGGCTTGGTCATCCATTCTACCAAGCCTTCAGCATGATGCGGCTCCACATGTCCAGCTGCCGAAAACAAAGACGCGCGTGTCCCATGGCCACGTGCTGATGACGATGCACGACCACGTCCACGTCCACGGCCACGTCCACTAGAAACAGAGCCTGCCTGCCCTGTGTTCTTGGCTCTGCACGCTCTGCCTCCCCTTGGCGGTCTTCCAGCCATTGTAGTCGGTAGTCCTGTGGGTGCTGCTGAGAAGAAAATATAGGAGCTCTGTGTGATGCCACTAACACACTAGAAGTCCTATGGGTGCTTCTGCAAAGAAAATAGAGGAGCTCTGTGTGATGCCACTAACACACTAGAAGTCCTGTGGGTGCTTATGCAAAGAAAATAGAGGAGCTCTGTGTGATGCCACTAACACACTAGAAGTCCTGTGGGTGCTGCTGAGAAGAATATATAGGAGCTCTGTGTGATGCCACTAACACACTAGAAGTCCTGTGGGTGCTGCTGAGAAGAATATATAGGAGCTCTGTGTGATGCCACTAACACACTAGAAGTCCTATGGGTGCTTCTGCAAAGAAAATAGAGGAGCTCTGTGTGATGCCACTAACACACTAGAAGTCCTGTGGGTGCTTCTGCAAAAAAAAATAGAGGAGCTCTGTGTGATGCCACTAACACACTAGAAGTCCTGTGGGTGCTTATGCAAAGAAAATAGAGGAGCTCTGTGTGATGCCACTAACACACTAGAAGTCCTGTGGGTGCTGCTGAGAAGAATATATAGGAGCTCTGTGTGATGCCACTAACACACTAGAAGTCCTATGGGTGCTTCTGCAAAGAAAATAGAGGAGCTCTGTGTGATGCCACTAACACACTAGAAGTCCTGTGGGTGCTTATGCAAAGAAAATAGAGGAGCTCTGTGTGATGCCACTAACACACTAGAAGTCCTGTGGGTGCTTCTGCAAAGAAAATAGAGGAGCTCTGTGTGATGGGACTAACACACTTCAAGTCCTATAGGTGCTTCTGGGAAGAAAATATATCTCTGTGTGTGTGATGGGACTAACACACTTCAAGTCCTATAGGTGCTTCTGGGAACAAAATATAGCTGTGTGTGTGTGATGGGACTAACACACTTCAAGTCCTATAGGTGCTTCTGGGAACAAAATATAGCTCTGTGTGTGTAATGGGACTAACACACTTCAAGTCCTATAGGTGCTTCTGGGAACAAAATATAGCTCTGTGTGTGTGATGGGACTAACACACTTCAAGTCCTATAGGTTCTTCTGGGAAGAAAATATAGCTCTGTGTGTGTAATGGGACTAACACACTTCAAGTCCTATAGGTGCTTCTGGGAACAAAATATAGCTCTGTGTGTGTGATGGGACTAACACACTTCAAGTCCTATAGGTTCTTCTGGGAACAAAATATAGCTCTGTGTGTGTGATGGGACTAACACACTTCAAGTCCTATAGGTGCTTCTGGGAACAAAATATAGCTCTGTGTGTGTAATGGGACTAACACACTTCAAGTCCTATAGGTGCTTCTGGGAAGAAAATATAGCTCTGTGTGTGTAATGGGACTAACACACTTCAAGTCCTATAGGTGCTTCTGGGAACAAAATATAGCTCTGTGTGTGTAATGGGACTAACACACTTCAAGTCCTATAGGTGCTTCTGGGAAGAAAATATAGCTCTGTGTGTGTGATGGGACTAACACACTTCAAGTCCTATAGGTGCTTCTGGGAACAAAATATAGCTCTGTGTGTGTGATGGGACTAACACACTTCAAGTCCTATAGGTGCTTCTGGGAACAAAATATAGCTCTGTGTGTGTGATGGGACTAACACACTTCAAGTCCTATAGGTGCTTCTGGGAACAAAATATAGCTCTGTGTGTGTGATGGGACTAACACACTTCAAGTCCTATAGGTGCTTCTGGGAAGAAAATATAGCTCTGTGTGTGTAATGGGACTAACACACTTCAAGTCCTATAGGTGCTTCTGGGAACAAAATATAGCTCTGTGTGTGTAATGGGACTAACACACTTCAAGTCCTATAGGTGCTTCTGGGAAGAAAATATAGCTCTGTGTGTGTAATGGGAATAACACACTTCAAGTCCTATAGGTGCTTCTGGGAAGAAAATATAGCTCTGTGTGTGTAATGGGACTAACACACTTCAAGTCCTATAGGTGCTTCTGGGAACAAAATATAGCTCTGTGTGTGTGATGGGACTAACACACTTCAAGTCCTATAGGTGCTTCTGGGAAGAAAATATAGCTCTGTGTGTGTAATGGGAATAACACACTTCAAGTCCTATAGGTGCTTCTGGGAAGAAAATATAGCTCTGTGTGTGTAATGGGACTAACACACTTCAAGTCCTATAGGTGCTTCTGGGAACAAAATATAGCTCTGTGTGTGTAATGGGACTAACACACTTCAAGTCCTATAGGTGCTTCTGGGAACAAAATATAGCTCTGTGTGTGTGATGGGACTAACACACTTCAAGTCCTATAGGTGCTTCTGGGAAGAAAATATAGCTCTGTGTGTGTAATGGGAATAACACACTTCAAGTCCTATAGGTGCTTCTGGGAAGAAAATATAGCTCTGTGTGTGTAATGGGACTAACACACTTCAAGTCCTATAGGTGCTTCTGGGAACAAAATATAGCTCTGTGTGTGTAATGGGACTAACACACTTCAAGTCCTATAGGTGCTTCTGGGAACAAAATATAGCTCTGTGTGTGTGATGGGACTAACACACTTCAAGTCCTATAGGTGCTTCTGGGAAGAAAATATAGCTCTGTGTGTGTAATGGGACTAACACACTTCAAGTCCTATAGGTGCTTCTGGGAACAAAATATAGCTCTGTGTGTGTGATGGGACTAACACACTTCAAGTCCTATAGGTGCTTCTGGGAACAAAATATAGCTCTGTGTGTGTGATGGGACTAACACACTTCAAGTCCTATAGGTGCTTCTGGGAAGAAAATATAGCTCTGTGTGTGTAATGGGACTAACACACTTCAAGTCCTATAGGTGCTTCTGGGAAGAAAATATAGCTCTGTGTGTGTAATGGGACTAACACACTTCAAGTCCTATAGGTGCTTCTGGGAAGAAAATATAGCTCTGTGTGTGTAATGGGACTAACACACTTCAAGTCCTATAGGTGCCTCTGGGAACAAAATGAAGGAGCTCTGCCTGCCTGCCACGAACACACTACAAGTCCTATAGGTGCTTCTGGTAACAAAATATAGGAGCTCTGCCTGCCTGCCACGAACACACTACAAGTCCTATAGGTGCTTCTGGTAACAAAATATAGGAGCTCTGCCTGCCTGCCACGAACACACTACAAGTCCTATAGGTGCTTCTGGTAACAAAATATAGGAGCTCTGCCTGCCTGCCACGAACACACTACAAGTCCTATAGGTGCTTCTGGTAACAAAATATAGGAGCTCTGCCTGCCTGCCACGAGCACACTACAAGCCCCTCTTTCTCAATCAATCTTTGTAACTGAATCTATCTAACTCAATCTCTGTAAGTGAATCTCTCTAACTATCTAAATGCAGCAGAGTGTCACAGAATCTGCCTGCTCAATCTGCGCCGGAACAGCATGTGACCGGCGCAGACGGCGTGGCGGCGTTTTATAGGGGGGGGGTGTGTACTACAGCCCCTGAGCTGTAATTGGCTACAGGCGTCCTGCCTGTAGCCAATTATGGCTCTTCGAGTTTCCGGGGCTGTGATTGGCCAAGCATGCGGGGTCACAGTGCATGCTTGGCCAATCATCAGCCAGCAATGCACTGCGTCGGCCGCGCCGGCCGCAATGCATTGCGGGGCCGCGCGCCTCACACGAACGTGATGCGCGCGGCCAAAAAAGTTCTGGGCTCGCCGAGCGCGCGAACGCCCGGTGCTCGATGCGAACGTGGGTTCGCATCGAGCACCGGGCCCATCCTTATTGGAGATCTTCTCAAGTTCTGATTATTGAATTAACATTCTAGGTGTCAAGCACTACAAATGGTGGCAGTGGTGGAATTTTTTATTTCAGGTAATAGGAGTTACTGATTTAAATTTTTTTATGCATTCTTAATGCAAGCCTCATGTATTATCCTGCAAATTTGGAGCCTTTAATCAGGCTGGATGAGAGCTGTCAGGTCAGATACCTTGCAAGGCACCTTGCATTACACCACTAGTCTAAAGCCCTGTACACACGGGCAGAATGTCGTGAGACATTTGCCAGTACAAAAAATACTGGTCGACATTCTGCCCGTGTGTATGTCAGTCTGTCCGATCAACCAATTAGTCAATCAAGACAAAATATAGTAGGTGCTTATGGTAGCTGTAAAATACATACAAAAATGCAACCAATGAAGGAACATTTTAGAACATACAAAAAGGAAGGCACAATCAGTATACTGAACAAAGGGCAGTCCTGTGCAAGTAATAATGAAGGAACACAAAATCAAACAAAACAGTAGCATTGAGAAGGTGATGGCCCACTCTAAGGAGGAAGCTAGGCCAGCTGGGGACTGCAAAAAAAGGAAAATGCCCAGTTGTCAGAGGAGGAGAAGGGCTGGGGAAGCATGGAGAGGAAAAGAATAAAGAAGGGGGAAGACTCTCCCACTTCAGCCTCCCAATCTGGAATTATTTTGTTATTTTTATGTTAAAGCGGTAGTCAACATGGTCACATTTTGTCACATCTAGCGACCCTGTCCCTTGGTTCATAGGCTATGGACCCAAGCATAGAATATTCTGAGCACACTCTTGCAGAACATCATATGGGCTAAGCTAGGGCTAAGCCTAAACTATGGAATCTGGGTCAGGGTTTACTAAGGTTCAGGGCTGGGTGACTCATCCTGTTAGCTCTCTGGTGCCTCCCCCTGGTCTAGAAGGTTGGAGAATTTTCTAGAATTAGAGGGTGGAGGTTAGGAGAAGCCATCTTGAATATTTATGGTGCCTTAGTCAATCCTCAGGGGTAGGCTGGCAGGGGCTGAGACAACTCCATAAAAAGACATGGGCCATGCAAGCAGAGTCAGTCGGGTGGAAGATGGAGATTCAGTGTTGAGGAGGCTGTCAGTAGCTCTCAGGGGTACCCCTTGGTCTGAAGGGGGTGTCCTGCTTTGGCCCGGGGGGTTGGGGGCTGGAAGGATCCTGCCAAAGCACATGGGAGGATGTCTTTCCTGGAGGCATGGGAGCAAGAGGGGACAGAGCTAGTAGAGCAACACTGTTGTAGGGAATAACAAAGGGGGGAGACTGCCACATGTAGCCAGTCTTGGCTTTCAGACACTTAACCTTCTTCTGAGATCAAGTCTCAGGTTCAATGGGCTTTCCTTAATGAGAAACTAACTGCCAAGCTCAAGGGCACAATGACTAAATTTTACCTGGTCTGGGAAATGTTGGATCACTCACTCTTTCCCAAGGAACTTTCATTGTCGCCTATTAGATCTATGATGATTGAAACAACCTAACCTAAAGTGTGGATTGCTACTTTCCCTGACCATTCTCTCTCCCCCTCACCCTTCCCTCCTCCACATTAACATTGCCTATTACTTTCTATTTTTCTGGTTATGTTACTACTTTCTTTCATTTCCACATGTGACTTCTGTGAAATTTTCTCATATGACAACTAGTACTACTGTGTGTATTACTGCCAGTGAGTTACAACAAATGTATGCCTACCTGCTCTTGATATATGAAATTAGCATTGTTGTGAAAACTCTGATCACTGTACATGGAAGCCTGTTCATGCAATCCTTATACAGTTTCTGTATTTGTAATAGGCATTAAAAATATTGAACAAGAAAAAAATAATTATAGTACACATTATTGAACACACATTTACTGTATCGATTAATTAAATAAACCATGTTATATTATTTGGGGAATCTGGTGAGCAATCTAGTGGCAACATTCTTTATTTTAGTAAGCAGCCACCGATGCATCTAGGTGCATTCAAAGCAAGGCATTTCATTTTTGTTATATATTTTTGCTGAGCTGATAAAAGACACAAAGAATTGGCTCACTAATGGGTGGTCTTTAGAACTTGGTTCTCTGTGCATTTGAGCGCACTACTGATATTTTTTCCCACAGGTTAAAGGATTTTACAATTGTTCTAAATTACATAATAAGAAGGGAAAGTGCATTGCTTGTCTTTGATGATATGTATTATCTGCTGGGAAACTCTAATATATCCAATACTTCAAGAATCTAAACAGTTTTCAAGGCTTTACTGTCAACATTTTGAAATTACTATTATCATGTGTCTTTGGCATGTATCTTTGTGTCTTTGGCATGTATTTCCAGCAAGACCACAAAAGCATTTTTTTACTATTGAACATGGCCTTTAAAGTGATTGTAAAGCTTTGATTATTTAAAAAACAAAAAAAAACAAACATGTCATACTTACCTCCACTGTGCAGCTCGTTTTGCAGAGTGGCCCGAACACCATCTTCTGGGGTCCCTCAGCGGCTCTCGTGGCTCCTCCCCACATCAAATAACTCCCTGGGAGAAGCGCTCTTCTGGGGGGTTATCTAGTGGGCACGCTCCCGAGTCCATAGCCGCCGAATGTATGACTCAGCCCTGCCCCCATCGCTCCCGTCATTTGATTTGATTGACAGCAGCGGGAACCAATGGCTGCACTGCTATCAATCTATCCAATCAAGAGCTGAGAACCCCATGCAGAGGAACAGCGCATCCCCTCAGGTCAAGTTCCAGGGCTCAGGTAAGTAAAACTGTGGGCTGGGGGGGGGGGGGGGGTGGTCACTGCCAGGTGCTTTCTCACCTTAATGCATAGGATGCATTAAGGTGAAAAAACACGAGGGTTTACAACCCCTTTAAAGTATGTGATTTCAGAGTGGCAAACAAAGTGTTTTCTACTAAGTGTCAAACCTCTAGATGTTCACACTCATGACATCTGCAATGTCCAGTTAGAAATTGTATTTAGAAATGCTATTCTAACTATTACAGCCAATTACCACAAGGCTTCTTTCCATCAAAAATGTATTTGTCCCCAGAAAATTCTGCCCATGGAATTTTAAAACAATGTTTACCAAAGAATACAGCAGCTTGTCTTCATATCCTTCTTAAGGCATTTACATATTTCTGAGCTCCGGGCAAAAACAAATGAAAATTACTCCTACAGTTAGCAAGACTACTGGCTTTGTACCAAACATCTGTCATGTTAGGCAATGATCCAACCACCAAAGGATGACCTGACTTCCTGATAAATTGTAGGTTTTCCCCAGGATCTGTATACAGAGTTCACTCATCTTGATTATCACCTGTCCCTACAGTTTCAGGAGAATCATCTACATGTACATAATTGCAGTGTTAATTTCATCTATAAAAATATTTTTGTCAACGAAATTAACACTGACTAAAATACAACGAAAACGAAAACAATTCAGATGACTAAAATACGACTAAATTAAAATGGCATTTTAGTCAAAAGACTAAAATAATATAATACTAATATCACAATGGATAAAATGTGTCTGTAGTGTAGTCAACTAAAACGTATTGGAGATTTTAGCTGACTAAAATAAAACAATTCAAATGACTAAAATACGACTAAAACTAAAATTGCATTTTAGTCAAAAGACTGTGGCTAAGATCAAATTGAAATTTGACGTCAAAATGAACACTACATAATTGCCTTTAAATTGCGACTCTTCTTTGGTATTTGAATGCTGGCAGTGAAGAAATTTGAAATCTGAAAACTAAAGTGTATGTCAAAGCAAAAAAAAAAAAAAACATATGTAGTAGAGCTGCACAATTCTGGCTAAAATGAGATACATTATACAAAAAAATTGGGCTAATTTTACTGTTTAGTTTCTTTTTAATTAATTAAAGTGCATTTTTTCCCCATAAAATTGTGTTTTAAAGACTGCTGCGCAAATTCAGTGTGACATAAAATATTGCAACCACCAGTTTATTCTCTATGGTCTCTGCTATAATAAAATATATAATGTTTGGGGGTTCTAAGTAACTTTCTAGCAAAAAATACTGATTTTAACTTGTAAGCTTGTAAGTGTCAAAAAAAGGTTTAGTCTTTAAAGTGGTTGTAAACCCTTTACAACCACTTTAAATAATTAGACTTGCCTGTAGCTGCACTGGATATCTCCTAAACCTGCACGGTTTAGGAGATATCCCTGTATATGCATGTGCCGACATCATGCGGCACATGCGCAATTAGGCCAACTGAAGCAATGGCACGTACGTTGTACTGTGCCGTTTGCGGCGGCTCCCGCAGCGCTGTGGTTGGCTGGAGCCGTGATACCCGGAAGCAACCCCCGGGCGACATGTCGGCGGCCTGAGGGGGAGACGAGGACGGCTGCAGGGGCTTCATTCTCGGGTAAGTAATTCATAATGAGCTAGTGTGCTATGCTATTCCGTAGTGTGTACGCAGCATTATTCTGAGAAGCTGAACCACTTGGTAATCAACCAATTTGCAAAACATTAATTTCAAACTGGTAAATATATAGTAATTGCCAGCAATAAGTTAAATAGAACAGTTTAATAAGATTATGAGCTTCTGTAGTTTTGCATTTGTTTATGTACATGAAGTCCAATACTTATGCCACACTTATGTATACCTCAAATATTATCAAAACCCCTAAACTCCTAGCAGCTAAGAATCCACAGATTTTTCAAGGACAAAATGTGTCATTTCAAAACTGAGCATAGTAATGCCCTGTACACATGGTAGGAAATTCCGACGGAAAATGTCCGATCGGACCATGTTGTCGGAAAATCCAACCATGTGTGGGCTCCATCGGACTTTTTCCGTTGGAGATCCTGCTCTCAAATTTTCCGACAACAAAATCCGATTGGACTTTTTCCAATCGTGTGTTGGAGAATTCCGATGGACAAAGTGCCACGCATGCTCAGATCAAATTAGGAGACCAAAGCTATTGGCTAATAGCCTCTACGTAGTTCCGTCGTAGGCAACAAACGTCACCACGTTCAGAATGATCGGATTTTCCGACAACTTTGTCCGACTGTGTGTATGCAACACCAGCGTGGGACAAAATCCGTCGGAAAAAATCAGACGGATTTTGTGGTCGGAATTTCCGACCGTGTGTACGGGGCATTACTGTATGTCATGCTGACATATACAATTAGGGGTAAGTTTTCTCAAAAAAAAAACAAAAAACGTAAATGGTTAACTATTTGGAGCTTAGCAAAACAGGACATTCTTGGGGTTGCTGATATGGCATTAAATATCTTTAGTCTATTTTGTATTACACTTGACTTACAGTATATATTCCCGGAAGTGACATGTTTGCTGAGTTTTTTGAGATTACAATGCTGTAAAAGATTTAGGAGTCATACTCTTCTATCCTTACCAAGTAGCTCCAGTAAAACAGTATGTTTCAACATCTTTTACTGTTCATTAAGAGCACTTATTGCTACTCCAATAACTATTGAATCACCAAATACAGAGTATTATTATTCTACAGCCATGTTTACAGAATTGAGCGCCTCCAGGCAACTGCATGTGCACATGTTGTTTCACCTGAGCTTCCGATAAACCCCCATCATCAGTACAAGCAGCTGTGTGCAGGATACATAAGTGTTTTTAAACAGTGATGCAGGCCTAAATCATTATTGGCAAAGCTCTATTGTCTAAATTAGATTCATAGATGAAAAAAGAAAGCATATCCAAATACAGTAAATGAGTGACTTATTTTATATGTTATACTGTATATTATATTGCATAAAAAACAAAAATATAAATACAGTATATACTCGAGTATAAGCTGTGTTTTTCAGCACATTTTTTTGTGCTGAAAGTGCCCCCCTCGGCTTATACTGGAGTCAAGCACTTTTCTGCAGAAAAAAATGAAATTTTCCGACCCGACTTTGCGGCCCCGTATCTCTAGGAACCCCATATTTAGTGTGCAAACCCAGTGGAACCAACACTACAACATATCCAAATTTGGGGTTCCTAGCACCAAGTGGCCCCGAGATACAGGGCCCCAAAGTTGGTCAACTGTGTCCATCTGCAGCAATGTCATTTCGGGACCCTTTGGGTCCAGAGACCCCAAATTTTGGCTGCAGCTAGGGGGCATCTAGGAACCCTTAACTACCAAGTTCAGGAGACCTATGGCTACAAATGGGCACAGTGAGGCATGCAAATGGGCACAGTGAGGCTGCAAATGGGCATTGTTGACCGTCTTTTCCACTTCCAGTAGCTGCGCATTTCTCACCCTAGGCTTATACTCGAGTCAATACGTTTTCCCAGTTTTTTGTGGTAAAATTAGGTGCCTCTGCTTATATTCGGGTCAGCTTATACTCCAGTATATACGGTACCTAGGACTTTAAGTTGCAGTAAGCAGTGATGTACAATTTGTCTTACAACCACTCAAAATAGATCTCACCTTACTGTTGACAAACCTTTTAAAAATAATTATTGATTGGTTGACAAAAGTATCTTTGTCTGTACTCATCAAATTATTGCCCTAGTTTATATTTTACAGAAAGAATGGTCCTGGATGGTTTACATATATATGCTAACTGACTTGTTTAATAAAGCGTAGACATGTGTTTGAAGCCCAGTGACCTTAAGCAACCAATCAACTGTTGTTGGTCTAATTGATAATCTCTGTTGATTGGGTGCTTTGATTATTTTGCTTTGCACATACTGAAATCACAACATTCAACACTGCCTAGGCTAAGCTTGTATGTGGCTTGTGAAAGTATCTACAATACTTCTGAGCCACCTTATCCCTCACAGGAGTTTAATTAATTGGTAATTACTTATTAAACCAAATTATATATATATATATATATATATATATATATATATATATATATATATATACACACACACACACACACACACTATACTGGCAAAGGTAATGGGACGCCTGCCCTTACATGCATAAGAACTTTAATGGCATCCCAGTCTTTGTCTGTACAGTTCAATATTAAGTTGGTCCACCCATTGCAGCTATAACAGCTTAAACTCTTCTGGGAAGGCTGTCCCAAGGTTTAGGAGTGTGTCTATAGGTCTTTGTATGTGTCTTTGACCATGCTTCCAGAATCACATTTGTGAGGTCAGGCACTGATGTTGGACAAGAAGACCTGGCTCGCAGTCTCCGCTCTAAATCATCCCAAAGGTGTTTCTATCGGGTTGAGGTCAGGACGCTGCACAGGCCAGTCAAGTTTCTCCACCCCACACTTGCTCATTTATGTCTTTATGGACCTTGCTTTGTTTACTAGTGCACAGTCATGTTGGAACAGGAAGGGGGGGGGGGGCATCCCCAAACTGTTCACACAAAGTTGGGAGCATGAAATTGTCTAAAATGTCTTGGTATGCTGATGCCTTAAGGGTTCCCTTCACCGAAACTAAGGGGCCAAGCCCAACCCCTGAAAAACAACCCCACACCATAATCCCCCCTCCACCAAATGATTTAGATGGGTGGCCCAATACTTTTGGCAATATAGTGTGGATGAGCAAGTTTGGGGTGGAGGAACTTGACTGGGCTGCACAGAGTCCTGACCTCAACCAGATTGAACACCTTTGGGATGAATTAGAGCGGAGACTGCGAGCCAGGCCTTCTCGTCCAACATCAGTGTCTGACCTCACAAATGCTCTTCTGGAAGAATAGTCAACCATTCCCATAGACACACTTCTAAACCTTGTACACAGCTTTCCCAGAAGAGTTGAAGCTGTTATAGCTGCAAAGGGTGGGCCAACTCAATATTGAACTTTACAGACTAAGACTGGGATGCCATTAAAGTTCATCTGCGTGTCAAGGCCGGCATCCCAATACTTTTGACCATATAGTGTATTTATTTTTTGTTTTTAGGAAAGATTAACAAGGGATTCTTCTAGTATGCCTTGTACACACGATTGGATTTTCCGACAACAAATGTTGGATGTGAGCTTGTTGGCTGAAAGTCCGACTGTGTGTATGCTCCATTGAACATTTGTTGTCGGTCTTTCCGCCAACAAATGTTGGCTAGCAGGTTCTCAAATTTGCCACCAACAAAACTTTGTTGTCAGAATTTCCGATCGTGTGTACACAAGTCCGACGCACAAAAGTTCACGCATGCTCGGAATTAAGCAGAAGGAGCCGCGCTGGCTATTGAACGTCCTTTTTCTCGGCGTATGTCTTGTACGTCACCGCGTTCCCACGTTCGGAATTGTTGGCCAACATTTGTGTGTATGCAAGACAAGTTTGACAAGTTTGAGCCAACAACCTTCGAACAAAAATCCACGGTTTTGTTGGCGGAAAGTCTGATCGTGTGTACGGGGCATTAGTATTGTCTATCAATTACAATTTTTATTTTTTTCTATGCATTTTAAAGAGACAAAAGTAAAAAGTTAGAAATGGAAAAAATTTTTTTTTTTTTTACTGTAGATGCAAAGAGAATATTAAATTCTGATAATGCAATTCATATTATCTTTTTGCAAGCATGGTAATGTTATTTACAAATTTTATAAAGGAATTTTTTTTTTATAAGGTCTAGATTTTTACCATGATTCTGGAAAAAAATAAACAAAACTCATAAAAGTAATTACATATGAACAGTGGAAATTATATAAAATGGCCAAAAAAACGAATTAAGGAGAGGTAAGAAAATAAATAGGTAACTAGTGCTAATGAAAGTTATAGGGTGCTTAAAGCGGTGGTTCAGCAAAAAAAAAAATAATTTAAAAGTCAGCAGCTAAAAAAAAGGTAGCTTCTGACTTTTAATAAGTACAGTTACCCTCCCGAGATGTCCCTCGGCACTCCGGTCCCAGCGCCGCCATCCTCATGCGCCATCCGCATGCGCGAGTCGTCGCTCGGCGCTTTGTGAATGGGGAACGCGATGTGTTGTGGGACACAGTTCCCATAACACACCGCGCCCCATTCACTAGAAGACGGCGCTCAGAGCAGAAGAGAGAACAGTGCCGCGGAACAGGAAGAGGCAGATTAGGATGATCTTCCTAGCAACAGCCATTTCTGGTAAGTAAAAAAAAATTATTTTTATTTTTTTTTATTTTCAATTTTTATTAACATTTTTTTAAAGTTTTTTTTTTTTTTTTTTCAGGGTGGCCCTTCACTTTAATCATGGATTTATTATCGGAGAATCTATATGACAACTAATAAATATTTTTTACACTTTACAGGTTTTCTGTAGCTCAAACTAGGAGAAGATCACAGAGCAAGACTACGGTCTGATGTAACAGCTGCTTGGCTGAAAATATGTAAAACAAAAGATTGACATAGTTTCAGTAAATGTTCCTGTACAAGCTGTTACAGTGATCACTGAAGTAGGAGCGTATGACAGTGGCTCCTGCTTACACACAGCAACTTCAGCTGGGAAACTGACAGCAGGGTCACACAGAAGTGTGCTTGAAATTTGTGGAAAATGGAGCAACTCACTGAAACGTCTCGGGGGCTATACAGTAAAATATCTGCATGTGGTTAAAAAAAAAAAGTGAAGTGCTGTAATGCAGAGAAATTAATTTGTAACTTTTTCATTTAGTTTTGGTTGGCATGGGAATGGGTTAGACACTCTGTAAATTATATATTGCTGTCTGTGTTCCCATTGGCCAGATTCACCAGTTAGACCTGATTACTTTTGTCCCCAAGACAGAGGGGAAATTCTAAATTTTACAATTGCTCCAAGAACATATGGTAAGGGTAAATCTTCCTGAGGGGACACCTGTTCCTAGGACAACTGACCATGCCAACAATTTCCTTTACTTTGGAAGATTTTCTCTAACTTCCTGTTTCATCTCTGGGAAAGAAAGTGAAGGAAAACTAAACTTTCAGCAGTTTCAACCTAATATATTCAAAACCAAAAGAAAAAAAAAAAGTTTTGGTCTATACATACACATTAATGAAGTTTCACTGATCTGAATAGAGAACACCAGTTTTTGATTGGTTGTTAGTGGCTACTGGATGTCTCACAATGGCTACTGAATGCATCACATCATCGTTGTGCTATACATATACAAGAGCGTCCTTAACAACCAATGACATTTCAGCTGTCCCTGCCTTCTTCGTCCCTTCTGCCTGCTGCCACTTCTGCCCTTTGCCTCCTACTTTCCCTCCCGCCAGCTTTGCCGGGTGCCTTCCCCACCTCCTCCTTTCTCTTTCGCCAGCTATGCCAGGTGCCTTCTCCACCTCTACCTTTCTCTCCCACCAGCCGCACTGTTCTCCTAGTCGCTAACCAGTCTGTCATCCTGCATGGTCCCGCACCTTCCTGGTTGTCAGCAGTGGCTGCGGGGCAGCTCTCCTCCTCTAGCTGCCCCTCTGGTTTCAGTAGAACTTGGCCACAGTGACGGAAATATTTCCAGAGCATGGAGCACCTTAGCAATCAGTATGATAGTGAACAGGAGTGCTGTTTGCAAAAGAAAAATATTTTTCATGGCCTGTTATCTGTCAACCAGATTTCCAGTTAATGATACAAGTCATTGTATTGTGGTATGTATTATAGTACATATTTAATGTATTAAATACATCAAGCAACAACAAGTTAAAAATATAGACATGTGCAATTCGTTTCGTTTTTTTTACGTTTTTCGTTTTTTTCGTTTTTTTTCGCTTTTTTCGTTCGTTCGTTTTCGTACGAATGAACGAATGATTCGCTAAAAAATTTTAACGAATAACGAATCGTACGAATCCGATTAACGAATCGTTCGAATCGAACAAATCCGAAAAACAACGAAAATCCGAAAAAAACGAAATGAAAATAAACTAATTTTTTTCAAAAAATAAACTTTTTTTTGTTGTGCACATGTCGCATCATGGCAGCATACACTCTGGGTTTGTGACTCCGCCTCCACAACCTGATAGGACCACATAACTATAAGATGACGATACGGCCCCCGCCCCCGTATTCTCTAATTTTTCCTCACCTGTTGGGACCGCACGGATCATCACCCACTTACCGCTTCGCCCCAGCCAGGTTCTAGCCTCTCCTGGTTTGGAAGTCCTTGCCGGTACAGCCTCTAAATGAAGCTAAATGGAAGGAACCCCACTCTCAGGGGTATTACTGCACCTGCCTGCTGTAATAAGCCTTAAACAGGTTTTTTAAAGCACTGCCACTACTGCCTTAGGAAGCAAGCCTTAAACAGGCTTAAAGGTATGTGGTTATTCTTATACATTTTAAAGCCTTAAACAGGCTTTGTACCTTGCAGTGGTCCTCCTCTTTGATGTCACTTGCTTTTATTCCTGGGCATCTCTCTGCCGCTGATTATATGGCTCTCCTGGGTCCTGTAGTTCCTCTGTCCCCCTGTGTACTCTGCATACCTTCTACAAGCAGCGCCGAGCGTCCTGGCGCCTCCGCGCATGCGTAGTGCGGTCGTATGGGCGCCCTGTGTCTTTTTTTCCAGGATCCAAGATGGCGCCGACGGCAGCGCGGCGCTACTGCGCATGCACGAGCGGCACGGCGCTCCCCCGGCGCCAAATTCAAAGGGGGAAAAATCCCTTTTTCCATTCCCCTGGAAGTTTCCCTGCAGGAACCACCCCAGGAGTATCCCAGGATCATCCCAGCACACCCCCAATAGGTAAGTGCTCATTTTGCTTCCTCCCTCTCTCCTTCCCTGTGCATTCTGCATGCTGCTCTCCCTTTCTCCCTTCTTGCTTCTCTGCTCCCTCTACCTTCCTTCCTCTTACTATGCCTATTTTATTGTTGCTAGGCTGCCTTTCCTATCTCTATGGAGACCACTGCCCCAGCAGATCACCATCAACGTGATAGGTAAGAGGGAAGGATTGGGTAAGTAGAGAAGATCGAAAAAGAGAGCAGGACCCACTAACGCTGCCTAAACGGTTAGCCCCGCCAGGTCCTCAAGGTCATCCAAATCTGGACGCAGGGAGACCTCTCGTGGAAGAAGCCGTTCGGGACACAGAAGGAGCCACTCAAGCCGCAGCAGGAGAAGGAGCCACTCAGGCCATAGAAGAAGCCACAGGAGTCGCTCCAGGTCCTGCTCCCATAGTCACTCCCACCGCAGAAGATCACCACGCAGACGCCACTCGCCAGCACCCCCTTCCCGACCAGCTGCCAACGCCTGCTGGATATGCGGGGCCATCGCCCTCCCGGACAAGCTCGCCTGTCGCAGGTGCTTCGAGGAGGCCACCAGGGAAAAAGATCAGGAGCCGAGGGAGCTTGCGGCTGCAGCCCCGCAGTCCACCCCAGACACAGAAATGTCCGTTAGAGGCACCTCTCCAGCTCCCCCCAGTACATCTAGAGAGCTGGACTCCCAGTCTGAGGAAGAGTAGCTGAAGGCCGCCGCTGGCTTCGACTTCTCCCTTATTGAGCCCTTTGTGAAGTCCGTCAAAGAGGCGATCAACTGGGAGGAACCCCAGGAGGCCCCACAGAAGCGGAAGAAGTATTTCCCCAATCTTAAGAGGGATCCAGAGGCCTTCCCCTTCATCGAGGAGCTGGATGACCTGATTAAGGAGGAGTGGCAGAAGCCAGATAGAAAATTGAGCCTAAATAATAGGCTTACTAAGCTCTACCCACTCAAAGAACCTAAGGCTAAGCCCCTGGTTACCCCTCCAGTAGTGGACGCATCCCTTATGCGCCTGGCCAGGCACGTGATGCTCCCTATCGAGGACGCGGTAACCTTCAGGGACGTCCTAGACAGGAAAATAGATACAGACCTCAAGAGGGCCTACCTAGCAGCGGGAGGCGCTTGTAGGCCAGCCGTGGCACTGGCCGCCATTGGCAAGGCCATCTCCAGCTGGTCAGCTTCCACGGAGAAGCTTGTTACGGAGGGCGCAGACCAGGACAAAATAGTCAGGGCCCTGCAAGAACTCAGTCTCGCAGGGGATTTCGTGGCAGAGGCCTCAGTAGATGCCATAAGGTCCACATCTAGGGCCATGCTGGCCTCGGTAATGGCCAGACGTGCGCTCTGGCTGAAACCCTGGGCAGCGGACCCGGCCTCCAAATCAAACTGGTGCCGTATTCCCTTTGATGGCGAGAACCTCTTTGGGGCGAAATTGGATTCAGCGATCTCGAAGGTGACCGGTGGAAAATCTGGGCTTATTCCCTCAGATAGGAAACCGAGGCAGCAGAGGCCCCCTCCTTTTAGGCGCAACCTGCCGGACAAGTATAGGGATGCTAAGGCCTACAGACCAGGCAGGGAATACCGGAGAAACTGGAGGAACCCCCAGGCGACTTTCTCCAAATACCAAAAACCTAAGACTTCTGTGTCTACCGACCAGAAGTCTTTTTGAAGGTGCGTCCGTCCAGCCAGCAGTAGTGGGGGCCAGGCTCTCAAAATTTCAGCTGGCTTGGGCGGATATCATCAAGGACCCCTGGACGGTAGCTTCCGTCCGTTTCGGGCACAGGTGGTCATTCCGGGGACGCCCCCCGGCGGATCACTTCTGTCCAACCAAGCTCCCATCCTCGCGGGAAAAAAGGGCGTTGCTAATGGACTACGTCCAGGAGTTGCTCCTAAAGGAGGCGATAGTGGAGGTGCCCCTATCTCAAAGAGGTCGGGGGTTTTACTCCCCACTATTCCTGGTCAGGAAGAAGTCAGGGGATCTGCGCCCTGTACTAGACCTAAAAAGGCTCAACCTCTCCATCCGGGTGGAGTCTTTCAAAATGGAAAGCCTGCAATCCATCCTTCAGGCCATAAACCGAGAGGATTGGATGCTGTCCGTGGACCTCCAGGACGCATACCTACACGTCCCAATCGATACCTTATTTCGAAGATTCCTCCGGTTCTCAATAAACCAGCGGCACTTTCAATTCCGGTGCCTCCCGTTTGGGATCTCTACGGCTCCCAGAACCTTCACAAAAGTCCTCCTCCCGGTAGTAGCGGCCCTGAGAGAGAGGGGTCTGAGGGTCCACCATTACCTGGACGACATTCTCCTCCTCTCAAAAAGCCAGGAATCCCTTATCCAGCACCGGGAAATACTAATTTCCACTCTTCAGGATCTAGGGTGGCTCATAAACTGGGGGAAGAGCAACCCCCAGCCCTCTCAGAGGATGGTCTTCCTGGGGGCTGTATTAGACACTCGGTCGAACACGATAGAGTTGCCTCCAGAGAAGGTCCCCCCTATGACCCAGTAAGTCAGGAGAGCTATCCTAGCTGCATCCCTACCAGCCAGAGGGTGCCTCAGCCTCCTAGGCTCCCTATCGGCTACCATTCCGATGATACAATGGGCGCAATGGAACTCGAGGCCTCTACAAATCTCGTTCCTGCGCCAATGGAACGGCTCGTCCATGTCTCAGCCCATCCACATCTCACAGGAGGTCAAGCAGTCCTTGGGATGGTGGACCCGGCCGAGCAACTTGGACAGGTGCAGGCACATTGTTCCCCCCCCCCCCCTCAGGAGGTGGTTACCACGGATGCCAGTTTGGAGGGATGGGGAGCCCACTACTTACACCATGCAGTCCAGGGCCGCTGGCCATTCGAGGTTCGGGATACCGTTTCCAATGTACTGGAAATGAGGGCGGCCTTCCAGGCCCTCCTGGCCTTCGGCCCTCTCCTGAGGGGCAAACAGGTCCTCTTGAGGTTGGACAACAGAGTCGCTGTCGCCTATATCAACCGCCAGGGGGGCACCAAGAGCTCTTCCATGATGCGGGAGGTTCTCCCCGTTATGAAATGGGCACAGCGGAACCTCCTGGACCTCAGAGCGGCCTACATCCCGGGTACCGAGAATCTCCTGGCCGATTCCCTCAGCAGGAGATTTCTCTCAAACAACGAATGGTCCCTGAGTCCGCAGGCCTTCGCCCTGATCTCCAGAACCTGGGGTTCCCCGGACATAGACCTGGCAGCGACTCCGGACAACGCGAAATGCCAGAGATTCCTGTCACGAGTCCCCTTCCCCTCAGCAGAAGGGACAGACTGTCTCCACCACCCCTGGGACTTTCACCTCGGGTACATCTTCCCCCCGACCCCCTTGATAGCGAGGTTTCTGCTGAGACTCAAGAGGTCATCAGCTCTGGTAGTGGCCGTCATTCCCTTCTGGCCCAGGAGGCCGTGGTTTACCACCCTCCTACAGCTAAGCACAGCAGACCCGCTTCCCCTCCCACAGTCAGCCGACCTGCTTTCCCAAGGCCAACTTCTCCACCCGAGTCCGGAGAAGCTGCACCTAATGGCTTGGAGACTGAGAGGTCTAGATATCTAGAGAAGGGCTGCTCCGCGAGGGTGGTGGACACACTACTCCAGGCCAGGAAGCCTACCACAAACACCACCTACCGGCAGGTCTGGGATAAGTTCACTTCCTTCGCCCAACAGCAGGGGTGGAACCTATCCTCCATATCAACCCCTCAGATCCTAGAGTGCCTGCAGGCAGGTCTGGACAAAGGTCTCGGCTCCAGCACCCTCAAGGTGCAGGTGTCAGCCCTGTCCGCCCTGACCGGGACTAGGTGGGCTCACGACCCTCTTATCATCCAATTCCAGAGGGCCTGTCTCAAGCTGAGGCCTCCCAGAAAACCTTTGTTCCCGGCCTGGGACCTGTCGGTCGTTCTGGAGGCCCTATCTAAGGAGCCCTTCTTTCCACTAGAAGGCATCTCCCTCTGGGACCTGACGCTGAAGGTGACGTTCCTGATTGCCATAACCTCGGCAAAAAGGGTCTCAGAAATGCAAGCCCTACTGGCCAGGGATCCATATCTGGTCGTTTATCCGGACAGGGTAGTCCTAAAACCCTCAGACCGCTTCATCCCCAAAGTGTCATCCTCATTCCACTTTAACCAGGAAATCAATCTGCCAGCGCTCACTACAGACCAGGGCGACCCGCACCCCCTGGATGTCAGGGGCAACATCCTCAAATACCTCTCGGCCTCAGAGCCCATTAGGAAGTCAGAAAACCTCCTAATCATCCCTCACGGTTTCAGGAGAGGTCAGTCAGCATCGGCCCGCACCATCGCCTCATGGCTGGTGAAGACCATTAAGAAGGCCTACTCGCTAAGCACCACGCAGATTCCGGACGGGCTGAAGGCACATTCCACCAGGGCAGTGGCGACCTCATGGGCAGCCTATTGTAGGGTCTCAGCGGAAACCATCTGCAGGGCAGCCACCTGGTCCTCCAGGAATACCTTTATTTCCCACTATAAAGTAGATTCTGCCCGCCTGTCTACTGTAAATTTTGGAAAGTCTGTTATCCAGGCCAACTCTGCCATTCCTTGTGAATAAAAACTGCTATTGATGCATTACCCACCCTGTCTGCGAGTTACTCCCCAGAGTGTATGCTGCCATGATGCGACAGGAAAACGGAAAATTGTATACTTACCTTTCCGTAATTTTCCTTTCCTGTCGCATCTTCATGGCAGCATACAATGTCCCACCCATTTTTAAAAGGTGATTCATATATACAGAGAATACGGGGGCGGGGGCCGTATCGTCATCTTATAGTTATGTGGTCCTATCAGGTTGTGGAGGCGGAGTCACAACCCAGAGTGTATGCTGCCATGAAGATGCGACAGGAAAGGAAAATTATGGAAAGGTATGTATACAATTTTCCGTTTTGTTGATCATATCTAACAAGAGACTGACTAGACTAGTGGGAATGAACAGTGCTGACTAAATTTTCCGTTTTAATGTCTTGGAGAGAAAACCAAAAAACATAGATAAAAAAATAAAATGAAATCCTACAGTACAACTTGCATTTGCAGCTTGTTTTTTTATATACGCTTACTACATGATTTTATATTTGAAGCACAATGGCTTGGAAAGGAAAAATATCTAACATATCTTCACATAAGTTTCACAATCAATAGGGTCATTTCCCTGTTAATACATCTAAGCTTTTGCAGGAAGAAAGAAAAGAAACTCTGCCACTCCCTCCTCTGGTAAGATGTCACAAAAAATGTTGGCAGCAATATCTCTCTTTTGCCTTTTCCCCTCGAACAATAACACTGGAATTTCTTGCAAAGAATATCACCTGATTGGTGCCCTTTCAATACATGTAAAAAAAAAAAAAAGAACACATATTTCTTTTATTCATCCATTTTTTGTGCTACTTCCACAGCAAGAATCACTATAAACAGTATGTGAGCTGACAGTATGAAAGCGGAATTCCATGCTAACCGAAATCGTTAAATACACATACAACATACTGTATATGGGAGCTTTTGTACTGCCAAAAGATTTTCTGTTCTATTCATGCCTTCAGATATGACACCACTTTCTCTCTTACAGCTTTAGACTCTAGAAGGAATACAGTTGTGTTTTCTCTCTCCACCCCCAGACTGCTAACTGGACAGTGAAGGAGCAGCAATAGATTGATGATGTTATGCCTCTGCTTACTCTACTCTCTTCCCCTATAAACATGTTCCTTGTTAGTACATCTGCGTGCAGCCAATGTGATTGGCTATCCGTGCTGCCCCTCCCACTCCCAGTTTGTGTTTTGCTGTATAGGGTTTTGCATGGGGCTGATACCAAATCAAAGTCAGGTACTAACAAAAGCTGTAATATAAAAATATACATTTAATGATTTGTTAATAAATATGTTGCTGTATTATTTTTTCTCTGGCGTTAAAGTTTAACTGAAGGCAAAACTTTTTTTTTAGTTTTGGGAAGAGTGCATATTGATTAGAACACCTGTCAGTTTTTTATTGTGGTCTGTGTCCCGGTTAACCCCTTCCCGACCAGGTTGGCTCCCCTGCGCGAGCCGTCGTAGCTGTACGTCGGCTCCTTAAGACGCTGTAGCTGCGGGTGCATGTGCACCCGCAGCCTGTCCCTGGAGCCAATGCGCGTGCCCAGCAGTGATGACCGATGGGCACCCGCGATCGCTCGTGACAGAGCAAGAACTGGGATATGTGTGTGTAAACACACAAATGCCAGTTCTGTCAGGGGAGAGGAGACAGATCATGTGTTCCTACCAAGTAGGAACAATGATCGGTCTCCTCCTCTAGTCAGCCACATTCCCCCCACAGTTAGAACACACACAGGAAACACATTTAACCCCTTGTTAACACCTTCCTTGCCAGTGACATTTATGCAGTAATCAGTGGCTATTTATAGCACTGATTGCTGTATGAATGTTAATGGTCCCAAAAATGTGTCAAAAGTGTCCAATTTGTCTGCCACGTCGGATCCTCCGTCCGATGCTTTGTGTGCCAGGCTCCGTTCCCTGCAAGCGTCACAACGCATGGGGGTGGCAAATTCATAAAGTACAAAATACAAACATACAGTACCCTGTAATCTTACAGTGCAGTTTTATATTATATATACTGTTTTTTCTGTCTGGAAACTTGCCACTGTCCATGGCAACTAGACATGTGCATTTGTTATCATCCAAATGCATTTTTGTCAAATTTCGGGTGCTTCCGTGTTCCGTGATAACGAACGCGCAGAATCCGAAATCCGAAAGATCCAAAATAAAAAAAAAAATGCTTTATTTTCATATGCATTATATTTTCCTATTGTTGCGACAACAGTTCGATATAGATAGATAGAAGATTCAACATGGCGGTGACAATAGCGATCTGTGTCTATCGAACCTGCGGTAATACCGTTCGACATGAAGATTCGCCGAAGCAGCTAAAAACATACGACCCCGCAAGTGGAAATTTACGGTTAATTGCTCCGCCCATAGGCTATAGAAGAATTCTAATTTTGTTTGACTAATAATATAATTAATAAAATATAATTATTACTAGTCAAACAACATTAGAATTCTACTATAGCTTGTGGGCGGAGCATTCGATCGGAAAGGTACCATTGCAGCATCGTACAGTTTAGCTGCTTCGTCAAATCTTCTTAGAACTTTCGACAGACACCGTAAGCCTTCAATTGATAGATTCGACCTTAATTAATTTGGATTTTCGTACGAATGCATTTTTTAACTAAACAAAATAAATAAAACGAATTTCGTGCGAAACCGAAATTCCGAAACAAAATATTTCAGTGTGCACATGTCTAATGGCAACCAAAAAGTGTCCCTTTACGTCAAAAGTGGTTTTAGACCAGCTAGAAAACAGCGATAGTAAATTAGAACACTTGCAGACTTGAGCGATAGTAATTTGTGGGGAAATTTTTTTTTTTATTATATTATTATTTTTTATAATTATTTATAGTTATTTATTATATTATAATATATGATTTTGTGTTTCAAAATTTAATCATACCCAGGATGTCTACTAGACTCTTGTTCGGACAGATTTAAGTGTGTTATTACTAAGAATTACAGGCCTAAAATATTAAACGCCAAATTTCTATGTACAAAACAAAATTGCCAAACAATGTACAGCTTTGAGATTCAAAAATCTGACATAATCATACCGCCAGTGAGGTTAAAAATAGGCTTTATTAAAAGAACTGGCATCTAATGATAAAGAAGTTGAATAAATAAGAAACTATGGTGTAAATCATCTACAACTAAGCATATTTTTTGTTTTACATTTATTTCAACTTGACCTACCTGACTATTGGTTAATGAGAAACACTACAAATTTCACATCAGCAAATGATGTGCTCTGAAGGTGTGGTATTTATTACAATTGTAATGTAGACCATAAAAAATATACAGAGAACAAGGAACACAAACCAATTAAAAGTGGTTTATTAAATTCCCCTAACATACTCTACATTATGTTTATTCCAGAAAAAAACTTTCCACCAACATGGGGTGCAGACCAAAATAATTTATACTTCGTATATGAAAAGCCGCCATATTTAAAAACAGGACAGTAATTTCTTTAAAACATAAACACCCATAGATACTTCTAGAGTTATCTACATGCTGAATAATACACCAAATTATTTACGGTAAACAAAGAATGGATATCCATTGCTGATATTTCACAGGTTATAAATCTAGTAAATATCTTATTATCTGCTCATTTTACAAACCTAACACACTAGGATAAGGATATCTATTTTCAAAAAAGTGACTGCTCCCTTTAGCTGCATTCAATGGGATTGAAAAATGACAGTCACATGGCTAAAATAAAGAATCGTATACCTGTGTTAAAGATTTGTGAATTAATCCCTTTGTCTCATATAGTTCCTAATATAGTATATATATATATTTTGTGTACACTAAAGTTTTTTTTTTCCTGAAAATATGTGTTTGATAAACAACTGCGCAAATACCGCGTGACAAAAAAAATGCAACAGCCACCATTTTTTTCTTCAGGGCTTCTGCTTTCACAAAATGAAAATGAAAACAATTCCCCAGTAGGTAATCAGTTAAAATCCCGACACTGATTCTTTCTTTTCCAATAGTATTTTGGGGATTTACATAGAAATAAAACAGAACAACATAATGGGTAAACAAATAACATAGCTTGTAGACTTGTGCACAATGAAAAATATTGTTCAGTTTCGGTTTGTTGTCATTCGTAAAATACATAATTTCATTCTGTTATATTCGTAAATGTTACGTTAATACGTTTTCGGATAATTTTTTATTTCTGTAGAGTGTCGATATTCGTTATACTGAATCTCGAATCATGTTGAATTCATTCTTTATATGCGCTATAATTTCGTTCGTATTCGTTGAAATTCGATATTTATGTATGTATATAAATTCGTGATAATGATACGTAGTTTGGAAAGTCGTTTGGTTATTGATTCTTTTAACACACATAATGACAATATCTCTTCTCCTCTGCTCAAATACAATACAACACCCTTCTCACTCAGTTCTCAGGAATGCACTTTGCCAGTAATCCAACCTCCAGCACAAAATTAATCAGCTGATTGGACTGTAAGATTTACTTTGAGTTGACCTTTTGTTTCATTAGATCTTTAATGAATTACCGAATCATGTCAAATTCATTCATTATATCCGCTATAATTTCTTTCGTATTAGTTGAAATTCGTTATTTTTTTTTCGGACATTTGGATGCATCCAAATGTCCGAAAGATACAAAATTCGGCCGAATTTTGATTTGTTACAAAACGAATTTCACAAGCCTAATAGCTTGCAATATCGAGCAGGATCATTGCAAGTAATGTGTAACATATAGTACTGTAGGTCTTGTTTATAGAAATATTGCAGAATTCAGGGTGGAATAACCATTCCCAACTTCCGACGTAGAGGAATAAGGGAACACTGAAGATGATACATAGGTTACCTAATAGCAAAATCTTAAAGTGACTTGGAATATTTAATATTTGATTATGTCATAATAGAGGAGTGGTGTGGTATTACAGCAGGGGTATCAAACTGGTGGCCCTCCAGCTGTTGTGAAACTACAAGTCCCATCATGCCTCTGCCTGTAGGAGTCATGCTTGTAACCGTCAGCCTTGCAATGCCTCATGGGACTTGTAGTTTTGCAACAGGTGGAGGGCCACCAGTTGGAGACCCCAGTATTACAGTATCACATGGTGATATTCAAGATTCAATCGACTATAAGATGTTCAGAAGTTATATAACTATGGGGTTTGTAGAGGGAAGGATTTGAGAGGAAGGTGTAGGGGCATAGGGAGTTTAAAGGGTACTAAGGAGAAGTCTGGGGACTATAGGATAAGTAATGTGTATGCCAAATCCATGCCAAATAAACCAAAACGTCTTTACATATAAGAGGAGGAGTTGACAGAATGCTGCACCGTATCCGTCTTCTTTGCAGTCAAGACAGCTTATTGATTTGGGTTAGCGTTAGTTAATTGGCCAGGTGTGATTTGTGGTTGACAGATTTCAGTGAATCGTTTAGATGGGTTATCGCACGCGACACTGATCAGTTCTTCCATTTTGGCCTGATAGTGATTCCAACCCCTCAGTAATCAAATCAAATTTAAAAAAATAAAAATTTGCTTTTAGTTATACTTTCATTTGTGACTAACGTAGGAACATTCCACCATAGGGTCCAGTGTTGCAAGGAATGGGTGGTGAAGTGTAACCAACAGAATATGTTGCCTCTCAATACATACAGGAAATACACTGATTTAATAGTATATCATAGCTCCCAACTATCCCTCATTTCTAGGGACTGTTGCTGATTCTGGGCAATGTCCTTCTGTCCCTCTGTCCCCCTCATTTATCCCTCACTTTGGTCTGGTCCATATAGTAATATATAAAATGCACTTTTTATCTTTCAAAAAGTGTTTCCCAGTGCTAAACGTTTCATCGAATTTCTAAATTGCTACATTTGTACATTTTAAAAGCCAATATAAAGAAATAGTAGTGGTAAAAAAAAGCTCTTCTGGATTTAATTAACCATTTTTTTGGTTAATTCTCCTTTAAGGGGGTGTGGCAGGGGGTGTGTACTATTACTACATACGTTTGTTAGTAGGTGTCCCTCATTCCCATATCAAAATGTTGGGAGGTATGGTATATAATAAAATGTAAAGAGCTGTAAAAAAAACTAAACAACATTTTTAAATATTTTCTTCCTTTACTCCTTTTGTATACTGCATTCTTTTTTACATATTTTTTTTTTATCCTTTTGAGGTATGATCACACTTGTCTCTGGCAGGGATCTCTGGAGAAGGTTTTAGCAGTACACAGGTTAATCTATGCTCATGTGCACTTTATCTGTGTTAGCAGATGTATGACAAAATGTATTCTTCCTGTTTCTGACAGATTATATAGAAAGTCTGGCAGGAGTTAAAGAGTAAGCACAGATTGTTTCCCAGTACCAGATGCTTCTCCTATTGTTACATTTTGTAAAGAACTGAAGTATACCGCCATCGCTATGAACTGTTCTACCGAGCCAAAAGCAGAATTGTAGGGGAAAAAAAGCATGCTGGAAGGATGTTACATTTTACGTCTTAAACATTAAATAATTTTGTGGGTAGATTCTATTTTCCTTGACATCTGATCATAGAATGCACTCATTCATAAATTGGAATACAGATAAAATGAAGTACACTATAGGCCCTCTAGCAGCAAAGCAATTATATATCCCACAAAGAAGAAGCAGCAGATGATGACAGCATATATATATTTATTTCTCTCATTACATACCGCTAGACTGGAGTTTATTTTTATTTTTGTTCACTCTGGCTCAGAAGGAAATTGTTCTAATCCCATCAGATTTAACAGCCGATGGTGGTGGTTAATCCATTTGCAGCAGGAAATAGCATGAGATAATGCTTGAGCAACTTGAATTTTTAGTATTACCAAGACAAATCTGATTCAAAAGACAGTGGGTGTTAAATCTGTTGGGTCAAAAATAGAAGCAATCTAAGTTTAACATCAGCATCTTTAGCATACTTTCTATGTTGTACGTTTTAATGTCATGTAGCATAAATGACCTTCTATGTGATACCTGTAGCCTACAGATAATTAGCTTACTATCTAGCAGTTCTGATGACTTCAGTTCCATTCACACCAGGAAAGCTGTGTGAAGTTTGCGTGTTTGAATGCATTTCATCCTACAATTCAAAAATGCACTTGTGGAGTGCCGATCCATTTTAAGACACAGGTGGACCCATCGCAAGCATCTCGTGTGTGGCCCTCTATTCTTTCTTTTCATTGCCCACACATAAAAGCATGCCAGTACCAAATATAGGAAGTGTGGGGTTCAGTTTCAAGCGGAGAGCTCGCAGAGAGGTATTCCATGTACCAAGTAGGTTTAAAGAGGTTGTAAACCTCCATTTGCAAGTTGTACCTATAGGTAAGCCTAGAATAAGGCTTACCTATAGGTACTGCAAATATCTCCTAAACGTACGCCATTTAGGAAATATTTACTTTGTACTAGGCCGATGATGTCATTGGTGCATGTGCTGTGAAGAAACGACAACCCCCCCCCCCCCCCCCCCCCGCGCTGTTTCCCTGTGTGTGGGAATGTTGTCAGACGGCTCCAGACAGTCAAAGAGCCCGAGTCCACGGGGCTAAGATGAATACGACCTGCAGCGGGGGACAGCGCGGGGACAGCGCAGGGACAGCGCTGGTTTCGTTTGCAGGTAAGTGTCACATAATGTGCTAGTAGGCGATGCATACTAGCACATTATGCTTTTACTTTGCAGGGAAAAGGAAAGGAAGTAAAACCCATCAAGGTTAAGTATAGAAAAGTGCAGCGCTCATAGAGCATGAAAATAACAATCGATGTCTAAAAGTGATGATACTAAATAGTGATACAGTATCCAAAAATAAAAATAAAAATTACAATATGAATGTGTGTCACTAAAAATAGTGAACAAACAAATATGATAAATCAAATGGATTGTGAATCAAAGGATCATATATGAAAAGGGTTGGTAGACCTACTAATCACATAATCGCATAGATCACATTTACAATAAATATGACAGTAGAAAAATCTTGAATATATATCACCATATAAACAAAACCATATAACAATGTGTGTTACAAATAGTGATCTAAGCAAAAAACACCACCTAATAGTGAGAAATATATAACAGGTGACTTGGTGCAAGTTGTCTGTTGTAGTCCACCACCTCTTGGGAATGCACTTACCAGATAGCGTTTACTCAGATAGGCTTACGCCGTATGAGTCACAAAAGGCAGTTGGTGTCACTACACCCGTGGGAGCATCTACTTGGGGATGGTGCCAAACGACAAGATCCTTCACTGGATATATCCAAAGAACTCTCAAGAGGGAGGGATGATGGATGTTATACCACTGGTAGTACTCAAATTAGTGGGACCGATAAAGAGAAAAATGGAGCCACATAGTGTAATACCATAAGGGATTTATTTTGACAAAGCATATAAAAATGGGTGCTCACATTTAAAACGACATGTAAAAGCATATAGTGGTCTACTGGCAACACAGTGGTAACAGCTAACCGAGACCTACAATTAGTAGGTCTACCAACCCTTTTCATATATATGATCCTTTGATTCACAATCCATTTGATTTATCATATTCGTTTGTTCACAATTTTTAGTGACACACATTCATATTGTAATTTTTATTTTTGGATACTGTATCACTATTTAGTATCATCACTTTTAGACATCGATGATTGTTATTTTCGTGCTCTATGAGCACCGCACTTTTCTATACTTAAATTTTATTCACTCATTACAGTTACCTGTTGTGCAGGCCGCTAGCATACATACATTTTTCAATATCTTTATAAGACAGCGCAGTTTTTCTTTCCTTTTGCACTAAATCCATCAAGGTTTACTTCCTCGTTAACTACTTGCCGACCAGCCCCCGCAGTTGTACTGTGGCAGGTTGGCACGGCTGTGTGAATCAGCACCATTGTACGCTGGCCGCTTTAAGAAGCTATAGGGGGCGGGCGATGTCAGAGCCGATGCACGTGATCGGCGGCCACAATGTCCGCCGGCCACCCGCGATCGCTCCTCAGAGAGCCAGAACGGGGATCTGTGTATGTAAACAAGGACAGCGATCTCTCTCCTCAGTTAGTACACTGCCCACACAGTTAGAAACACCTCCCTAGGGAAAACGTAACCCCTTGATCACTCCCTAATGTTAACCCCTTCCCTGGCAGTGACATCTATACAGTAATCAGTGGCTATTTTTTGATCACTGTATAAATGCCAATGGCCTCAAAAAAGTGTCAAAAGTGTCCGATTTGTCCGCCACAATGTCACAGTCCCACTAAAAAACGCAGATCACAGCCATTACTAGTAAAAGATAAATAAATAATAAAAATGCCATAAATATATCCCCTATTTTGTAGACAATATAACTTTTGCGCAAACCAATCAATATGCGCTTATTGCTTTTTACCAAAAATATGTAGAATAATACATATTGGCCTAAACTGATGAAGACATTTTTTTTTATTATATCAAAAAGTAAAAAATATTGTTTTGTTTTTTTCAAAATTGTGGGTCTTTTTTGTTTATAGCACAAAAAATTTAAACCGCACAGGTGATCAATTACCACCAAAAGAAAGCTCTATTTGTGGGGAAAAAAGGACATACATTTTGTTTGGGTACAGTGTCACATGACCACGTAATTGTCAGTCATATTAACGCAGTGCCGTATCGCAAAAAATGGCCTGGTCTTTAAGAGGGCAAATCCATCCTGTCCTTAAGTTATTAAGGGCTTCCCATCCGTGTTTATTGGTCAGCGTTTACAGCAAAACAAGAAAGTTCCCTCATAGGGCTAAGAATCACAGTCCAAAAACAAAAGTCCAGTAGAAACAGTTATTAAAGTGGTTGTAAAGTCAGAAGTTTTTTTAATCTCAATACATTCTATGCATTAAGATATAAAGCCTTCTTGGTGCAGAAGCCCCCCTTAGCCCCCCTAATACTTACCTGAGTCCATCTTGATCCAACAATGTTGCACGAGAGACTCCAATTGGCCCCTGCTGCTGTAAATCAAAGTTAGTAAGCCAGTGAGGAGAGGGGGGGGAGGGGCCGCACCGTGGCTCAGTGTCTGAAAGGAACAGAACAGTGGCACGGCTCGGGTGCCACCATAGCAAGCTGCTTGCTGTAAGGGCACTCAGCAGGAGGGGCCAGGAGCGCTGGCGAGGGACCCGATAAGAGGAGGATCGGGGCTGCTCTGTGCAAAACTATAACACAGAGCAGGTAAGTATAGCATGTTTGTTATTTTTAAATGAAAGAAACTGAGACTTTAGCATCACTTTAAGCCTCTTGGCTAGTAAATAGTGGTGTGGTCAGTGGTTAACCCAATGCAGCCTGCTACAACTCTTCCACTGCCACCCATTTACCCCATGGACTGCAAAATCCTATGCAGCAGATACACTCCACCCTTAACTGGCAGAGACTGTGTGTCACAGAAAAAAGCTACGGACTTTGTGGAACTATATATTCCAGCATGCATAATTCCACATTTTATATGTTTGTATGCAGTGTCATTTACATGCGTGGAGGTCAAAAACACATTATTTTATACACTGATGGTCCAACATGTTACGCTTGGACCGGCCCCCATACTACCCGATCCCCTTTTGTGACAGCTAGTGGGGGATCTTCTCCCCCAGCTAGCTGTCACAAAGTCTTGACAGTCCCACTGTGGAACACTGTAGTTCATTGAGTCTTCCTGTTAGATTGTATCTGCTACTGCTTGCCTGAACGGGATGTACGGGCACACAGATACACTGACAGGTCTGCAGGAGACCTGAATGGCACCAACAATCTGCTGATTGCTGATGCAATGCTTTAAATGCTCCAGAAACAAGAAAATAATAAATGCACATGTTTTTACGTGCAAAAAAGTGTGCATTTATAATTTTTTGTTATAAGGTGAACTTATCCTTTAGGTTATTTGTCAATCACTTAATTTAGCAAACCTCATGTCTCAGTGATATGGCATATAAACTTTCATGCACTGTAGCACCTACTTACACCTACTTACCCACTTACAGTAAGGAAACTATTCACTTAGACCCCTTTCACACTGGAGCATTTTGCAGGTGCTATAGTGTTAAAAATAGCACCTGAAAAACGCCCTAAAACAGCTGCTCCATTCACTCCAGTGTGAAAGCCCTCGGGCTTTCACACTGGAGCGGTGCGCTGGCAGGGCATCAGAAAAAGTCCTGCCAGCAGCTTCTTTGGAGCGGTGAAGGAGTAGTGAACTCACCGCTCCTCCACCACTGCTCCCCATTGAAATCAATGGGGCAACGCTGCGATACCGGCGGCAAAAAACGCTGCACCATAATTCTTGTAAACTCCCTCTTATGATAACCAAAATATCATCTATAAATGACATAGTGCACCACGTAACAGTCTTTGCCATAGCCTTGCTGAATATATGTTTCAAATTTGTTGGGTGATTTATTTTACCCAGTTTGTGTATGTTTTCAACTATGTACTTTTTATAGCCTAGGCATCATCTGCATTTTCCCTATAAGACAGTAATAACAAAAAATGTTCTTTTTGTAGTAAAACATAAGCAGTAACACTTATGCCCCGTACACACGGTCGGAAATTCCGACGGAAAATGTCCGATCGGACCATGTTGTCAGAAAATCCGACCGTGTGTGGGCTCCATCGGACTTTTTCCATCGGAATTTCTGACGGAAAAAATTTGAGATCCTGCTCTCAAATTTTCCGACAACAAAATCCGATCAGACTTTTTCCGATCGTGTGTAGAGAATTCCGACGGATAAAGTGCCACGCATGCTCAGATCACATTAGGAGACCAAACCTATTGGCTACTAGCCTCTACGTAGTTCCGTCGTACGCAACGAACGTCACCACGTTCAGAATGATCAGATTTTCCAACAACTTTGTCCGACCGTGTGGATTTTGTGGTCGGAATTTCTGACTGTGTGTACGGGGCATCAGGGTCTATATATAAAACATTTTCATGTGTACCGTGTGTATGCAACACCAGTGTCGGACAAAATCCGTCGGAAAAAACCCTACGGATTTTGTGGTCGGAATTTCTGACCGTGTGTACGGGGCATCAGGGTCTATATATAAAACATTTTCATGTGTACTAGGCACAACAAATTGTTGCCCGTATTTAATGTAATATGATTATCTCCTAGGATCGGCGACTCCATCTCCTTTCATGAATGACAATTCACAAGTAAAAAATGTCCTAGCATATTTTCCTTTCGTTCCTTTCATGTCACAGTATCATATGGCCTCTAGTCAGGTGTATGTCATAGTAGAGAAATGGAGAATCCTCAAAAGTTATCCTGATATTAAGGACTTTCAACAATTACCATCATATAGGAAAAGAAGGACAATCAGAGATGAAGCAGATATCTGTAGAACGGAAAGAACAGAAGGGATACCTACTTTTTTGAAAGCTAAACAGATTGGTTCTTTCCCCTGCTTGTTATATACACACTGTTCAAGCATGATCAAAGAGTCATCATTTACACACCCAAACATGGGGAGGCAGATAAATATTAAAGATTATTTTACATGCCAAAGCACGCATCTGGTGTACATTTTTTAATGTACCAAAAACAAAAGAAGAAAGGTATTGACGTCACTCCAGCTACCATCCAAAATAAAGTTTATTGAAACCAGTTAAAATGTCAAAAGCACAAGATACACGTCATAATAAGAAATAGGCTGCCTCTCTGTACCCTCTCTCCGGTCCTCCCACCCAAACTGAAGTCTATTCCCCTTCCCAAAAATAGGGACACACCCCCCCCCCAATTTCCCCCCTTCCTCCCCAACTAATAGCCCACCACTGGCCAAAAGAGCATAAGGGCACGAAAACAGTGGCAGCCACTAGAGAAAAGAGAGCCACAAGGTCACCAGGCCAATATGAACCACAATGGGTAAAGTGCGCTATGTGATCCCTCTCCTTAAGGCCCCTTTCACACTGGGGCGGTGCGGGGCGGCAACGGTAAAGCAGCGCTTTACCATCGTTTTACCCGCGGTATGCGGCCGCTAGCGGGGTGGTTTTAACCCCCGCTAGCGGCCGCAAAAGGGTTAAAAACCTCCGCAAAGCGCCGCTGCAGCGGCGGTTTGCGGGCGGTATCCCCGCGGTTTCCCATTGATTTCAATGGGAAGGAGCGGTATAGGAGCGGTAAATACACCGCTCCTTCACCGCTCCAAAGATGCAGCTAGCAGGACTTTTGTTGCGGTCCTGCTAGCGCACCGCTCCAGTGTAAAAGCCCTCCGGCTTTCACACTGGAGTGAATGGGGCCGGTTTTTTCAGGCGGTATACAGGCGCTATTTTTAGCGCTGTACCGCCTGAAAACCGCCCCAGTGTGAAAGGGGCCTAATAGCTCATGAGTCAAGAATGAACTCTGTGATCCTATATGAATGCATATGTTGCATGTACGTAGGGATGCCAGATGCTTGTAGGTAAACATACACAAATTGAACTTCTGGTGATCTTAAACTCATACAATATCCTTTAAGTAAACAAAATAACAGTGACTGAAATGGCCTACACTAGGCACACAAACATTACAGAAATCATAAGACATTTTTTTCTCAAAACTCTTATGCAAATGATTAAGTATTGGCTCAAATGTATTCCAAATGTGCACCCTGAAAAACACTATGCTTTAATTTATTTGCTGCATTTTTTTTATTTTCAAAGAAGATGTTAACTTCTATTAAGAACATAGTAATTCCGTTAAATATAGAACATTGTCAGGTCAACCATGAAATCATAGAAAAAAGGGTGCCATGAAGCTTTTTGGAAACCATGGGAAAGCTCTAATAAATGCACCCTTAGCACTCCAGGAAAATCAAACATTTCAGCCTACTATTATAAGTGTACAAATCAAGAGGAAATTAAGTATGTTTAGTACTTATATGTATTTCTAAAAATGTTTCAGTGCTAAGTTTTTACCTAATATGTTCCCAGATAGTGGGTCCTGTAGCAGAATATGTGATATTTAAAAGAAATACTCCAGCCTTCTTCAATAATACTTATCTATTTTTGTCTAGGTTTTTTTTGGTTTGTCACAGAAAGATTGGGCTCTTCTTTATTTCTTCTCCAGTGATTGTGGCCCTAAAGACTGCTGTTCATGTCATAACTTTGCAGCACTCTGCTGTGACACTCGAGGGACATGTCTATGATGTGTTGGGCTTACAATAAGCAGGTTGAATGATTTTGGGGATCATTCAGCCTAGAAAAGGACCAGTGCCAAAGGACAGAAAAAGACATGGCAGGCAATGCTGGATAATAAACAGGGTCAGCATTTCTGTCGGCTCTGTGAACAGCAGAAGCTGTTTACAGAAATAAATATGCAGATTTGTTTATTAATTAGTGCTGATTGAATGGCTTACATATAAACCTTTCATTACATTTATGATTGTGCTATTTTGGGTGTTGATTCCAATATGACTTTAAAAGAGTCTATCAGATTGCAATTTTGTGTAATTAAATATTATTTATTTGAAACAAGTGTAATTTGTATTCCTTTAGGGATATTTAAATTTGCACATTTTGATAGCACTGCAAAGTCTCAATAAAACAGAAAGAAATGAAAAGAAATGCTCTTTCATAACCTTGCCTGCGATCCTTGTTGATTAGGAATGTGGTTTGCTATTTTTTTACTTTTTTTTTTTTTATCCAACCCCATCACCATTCCATATCACTTTTCCTCTATTCATCATTGCTGCACTGCATGTATTCACAATCCTAATTTATTCCCAGCAGTCTGTCCAATACCATATCCTCTGGAGCCAAGCCTGGCGTATCCAGCCATTTTTCACAGAGTTTCTCAAATTTTTGAGGGATACCTCTGTGTTGATAGATCAGTTTTTCCATCCTTAAAGTCCTACCTATATTTGTAATCCATTCCTTTGTGGTCGGGGTTCCTCTGCCCGCCAATGTATCATAATTAGCTTCCTGGCCTGGAATAGGACTCTGTGTACTGCCTCCCTGCAGCTTTCCCCCCATCCTTATTCTCCCAGAGCACCCAAGAGGCAGGCTCTCGGATCCTGCGGGAGTGATATTTGGAACACAGTGTTGACTGTGGTCACCACCGCGTTCCAGTAAGTGTGCAATTTGGGGCAGCGCCACAGCATATGAATGAGGCTCCCGTGTTCTCTTTTACATCTGGTGCATGGGGATCTAATTGCGGGTTCATCAAGTGCAGCCTGTGGGGGGTATAGTACGTTCTGAGAAGGATGTATAGTTGAGTTAATCGTTGTGAAATATTTAGTGAGCTGCTACCCACCGCCTGCCATATTTCTTCCCACTGTTCCCCGTCTAAGGGTCCCGTGTCAGCCTCCCATTTCTCCCTGACCCCCAGAGGATGCCGCCCCATCACAGATTGTAGCAGGATGGCGTAGCATTGGGATATAAATCCTTTCGATGAGGCAGCCTCCTCCAAGAGACGGAAAGCAGGGACCTGTGACAGCCGCCACTCTGAGGAGCGACTCTGCGCTACCACAGCATGTCGAAGCTGAATATAATGGAATTGCATAGACGCTGGAAGATTATATGTGTTCTGCAGGTCTGCAAACGGGCGAAGTATCCCGTTGCAGAATATTTGTTTCAAGTGTGTGATCCCCGCTTTCCTCCATTTTTCTCCTGACTGTGACTTGGCCAGTTCTGTGTAAGTGTCATTCTACCAAATTGGACTATATTCCGTGTAGCCGTCTGCCTTTTGAATGTATTTGGCCTTATTCCAGACTTTCTGAATTAGGTTAAGGGTAGGAAATCTCTTGTGTGGTTTGGCGAAGGACAAAGCCTCCAATGCCATGGGTACAGGGCCTCTACGGACATTGTGCAGCATCAAAGTGTGTGACGAGCTTGGTGTAGCACTGTCTCCCCCCTCCGGTATTGGGAACATCCCTACAAGATGCTGCAGCTGTGCAGCCAGGTAATAGAGCCAGGGATTCGGCATTGCCAATCCCCCACTGTCTTTAGGCCTTTGCAAGTGTTCTAATTTGATCCTAGGGCGTTTCTCCTTCCATATGAGACTGTGGAAAATGGCATTTATAATGTGAAATGTTTTTAAGGGGATGACCATAGGGGTGTTATGAAGGAGGTATAGCAGTTGCGGCATAAGGATCATCTTAATTAGATTCACCCTACCCGCAACCGAAAGAAAGAGTGTCTTCCATGTTTTAACTTTTTCCCTGAACTTTATCAGCATTGGGGCAACATTTAGGTGTATAAAGTCCCTGGGTTTGGCAGAGATATGGATGCCCAAGTACTTGAAGGTCGTGGCCACTGGTATAGGACAGGCGGAATTAATAATTTGTGTATCATCTCCATCCAGCAGGAGTAGCGCAGACTTGGACCAGTTAATTAACAGTCCGGAAAACTTCCCAAATTTAGTAATAGTGGCCATGGCTTCTTTCAGTGAGGCATCCGTATCTCCCAATAAGAGTAGAGTGTCATCCGCATAAAGCATGACCTTTTCATGTAAATTCTTGTATTGGAATCCCACTATGCTCTGGTTGGCCCTAATCCCCATGGCCAGTGGCTCGATTGCCAGGGCGAAGAGGAGGGGGGACAGGGGGCATCCCTGTCTCGTACCCCTCCTCAACTCAAATTCTCTAGAGAGTGATCCCGATCCCCTAATGGCTGCCCGGGGCTGACTGTATAGGAGTTTTACCCAGGCGATATAATTGGGGCCGAACCCAAATTTCAGTAGGACCGCCCACAAATAGTTCCAGTCTATACTGTCGAATGCTTTAGTGGCGTCCAGTGACAGCAGAGCCCTGCTACCCATGTTGTCCGCCTGTGTCTGCATGTTGAGATAGAGCCTCCTTAGATTTACTGCAGTAGATTTATTGGGCATGAAGCCTGCTTGGTCTCCATGCACAATAGATGTGATCACCCCGTTTAGTCTGACGGCCAGTGCCTTAGCCAGAATTTTTACATCACTTTGAAGCAAAGAGATCGGACGGTAAGACCCAGGGTCTGTGGGGTCCTTCCCAGGTTTCAGTAGGAGAACTATGTTTGCTTTTGACATAGACTGAGGGAGGTTACCCCCTGTTTTGGCTGCATTGAAGACCTGGGTGAGCTGCGGTATTAGTATTTCAGTGTATTGCTTGTAAATTTCTATAGGTAGTCCATCCTCCCCCGGGGCTTTGCCACTAGGAAAGGTCCCTGCAGCTGCCTGCAGTTCCTCCGATGTAAGTGGGGCCTCCAGGAAGTCCCGCTGGCTAGCGGAAAGTTCCGGGAAGTCCAACTGGTTCAGGTATGTATCCAAGTCTTCTTGGGCATACGCCTGACCCGGACAGTACAGAGTTTCATAAAACCTAGTAAGTTCCTGCATTATTAGATCTGGCTGACTCACCAGAGTGCCCGCTGGGGTCCTAATTGCCCCTATAGTTGGCGAGCGCTGATGAGAGGCAGAGATCCGCGCCAAGAGGCGCCCAGTCTTCTCCCCCTCCTCAAAGAACGCCTGTTGCTTAAAAAAGCGTTTTTTTTCGGCCGAGGAGGATAGCAGGTGTTGATACGCACTCTGTGCAGCCTGCCATGACTCCTTATTCAACTCGGTGGGGTTATCTATGTATGTCTGTTCTAGCTCTTGAGTTTTAGTTTCAACCTCCTGCAATAGAGCTGTCGAGTCCCACTTCACTTTGTTCATTTCAACAATCAACACTCCCCGTAAATGCGCCTTGAAGGCGTCCCATTGTATTATTCTGGAGCCATTTGGATCTTGGAGGGCAAAGAACCCGCGCATGCTCCCCTCAATCTCCTCATGGGAGCGAAATAATTTCAGCCAAAAGGCGTTAAATTTCCAGGGGGCTCTAGGCATATTGTTGGGAGGGGCCACTATAAGTTGAACCACCAAAGGCGAGTGGTCAGAAATACTACGGGGACTATGAGTGAAGTCTGCCACATACGGGAGCATGCTCAGGTTCCCCACCCCCAAATCAATCCTGGACAAAGAGCCATGAGTTTTGGAAAAGCATGTAAATTGTTTTGCGTCCGGGTTACGGTGTCGCCAGACATCAACCCATCCCACCTCTTGCAACAACCGCGCCAGGGGGGTGCCCCTGGAGAGGGCAGAGGGTCTAGGGCTGGGGTGCCTATCCGCCACCAAATCCAGACAGCAGTTAAAATCCCTGAGTACAAGCAAGGGCACATCAGGCCTACCATCCAGAAAAGTCAGGAGGAGCCCGAGTACCGCCGTGGGGGGATGTAAATGCAAGCCAATACACATACCAACGTATTAAATCTACAGTGTAAAAAGACAAATCTCCCCTCCTTATCTATAACACTTTCAAATTCCTGGTAGTCCAGGGCAGCATGTATCAATACACTTACCCCCCTTGAAAAGGAGGTGTGTGTAGAGTGGTAAGCTTTCCCTACCCATGAATATCGTAAAAAACATTCAGTTTCAGTGGTCAAATGTGTTTCTTGGAAACAGATTACCCCAGGGAGAAATTTCTTCAAGCACATGAAAGTCATAGTCCTCTTTAAGGGGGAATGTAGGCCCCGAATGTTCCAAGATACCAAGGGGATTTTAGCCATGTATCCTAATCATGAATGTCCTGTGGCGGATTATATGTGGGTGCAAACATACATACGGTCCATCAGATAAACGTGCGGGCAGTCTCCTGTGTCCCAGTCTTACAGTGTGTCTTCTGTGTAAACGATCTTGGTATTCCTCCTTCAAGTGGTGTATCTGGTACGGCCAACAGTAGCCAAAAAATAAAATGTTAGTGAAACTTGTAGCCCAAATAGGCCTGTAAACCTGGTCCTCTGCCAACCGGGCAGGGTAAACAACTTTGGCGCCCTTCTGGCGCCCATCGCATGCGACAGTCACTTTAAGTTGTAACGTCGTTGTAACCATAGTGCTCTCTTGGTGCTTTGTAGTATATTGTCCCCCAGCCAGGGAGTGTCAACTGAACCAAATATGTGGGGGTTCATCCCCCTAGTAAACAAGAGAGGTGAAGGAGCATTTGCCCATCCGTGAGCTTATGCGTTTACCAAACAACGTGTCTGCGGCAGTGTCAGTCCTCATCCTCCTGTGCACGTCTTTGCAGGGCCTGTTCGCTGCGGTCGAGCCAGGATGCGGCCTCTTTGGCAGACTCAAAGAATTGGGCTTGGCCTCTGACTGCTATTCTGAGTATGGGGAAGGAGACAATGCCCTCTGTGCTTTATATTCTACTATAAAACTAATGTTGTGTTGCACTATCCCCTCCGACCAGCAGATGAGGAAACACAATCCTGCCAGCCATTAGACTTCTATGCTGAACACTGGTAATCATTGGTGTTTTACTTCGAGACAGTAGCCATATAATGGGGCCAGTTGACTCTGTTAACTACAGTTGCCAGGAGGCATTAAAGAACAGGGTGAGTAGTAAAACAGTTTTTACTGAACTGCCTAGGAAAACTTCACCCTCTTAACATGACAGACTCAGTACTGCAGGGATCAGGGATCTGCATTTAGGGTCAGACTATGGCTAGACCGGACCAGGAGAGAATGAGCGAAATGCCCAGGAAGAGAGAGATGCCATTGCTGCACAGTGCAGACCACAATGACTAAGCTGCACCATGACTGCAGAGGGATTGGGGCATCCTCTCACCTCCCACTTACTATAGCTGGACTTTGCAGACACCTCAGGGAAAGATACAGCTAGTGCCACTTCTACAGCAAGAGTGCAGTTGTATCACATTGACCAGTGAGAGGGTTCATTGCCCATCATAAGCACTGTTAGCAAGACATTAAGCACATTGCATCTGTGTCTTACCTATTCTGCACCTATACCCCCCCTGAAAACTGCACCCACGCCATTTATACTGCACCACTGCTACTCTACACCAACTGCTGGCTTGTTAGGAGTGCACCAATGCTTCTTAAAGGACCACAATAATAGCCGGCAGAACAATATAAAAAACTGCTGCCCCATTAAATCAACCCACATGGCCTTTGTTCCCCCTATGTCAATATCATTTCCCCACATACAGTGTATACTAGTCTGCCTAGGCCTAGCTTAAACACCATTAATGCACTCTGGCAGTATAGCTGCTGTATTTGGTAGCGTAAGTTATGTTACTGCTCATTGCTGTACCTAAGGTGGCCTTGCTACAGTTTATGTTGATCTAAAACCAAGATGCCATTTTATGCTTAGTCTTTATCAATCCTCCTTATTTATACTAAGGGTGTTAACACTATTGCTGGTTCAACCATATGCTTGTTTGTTACCACTTTGTTTAGTGACAATATATTAGGTTTGCTTTTATTGATTTTCAGTGCGAGCATAAGTTTACATATTCCACTTGGCATGTCTTGGGGGGCTCAGGTTCTTAAGGAGGTTGAGGCAAAGAAAAAGGGACTCATTCTCTCCAGTGGCTTCTATGGGGGTAGTGCTACAGTTACATGCATGAAAAAGTATTAAAGTTGGTCAATAACAAAAATAGTAAACAAGGCTACTTTTAATATTTTGAATGCTACATTGACAAGAAGTAGGCTTCTCAAGTATGTTGTTTAATTTGTTATGTTAACCTGTCAGAATTGCCAAAGCTAAGGTTCTATGCCTTTCTGCTAATTTGGCATGAGCCTTCCCATCTTTTGGAAAATTGTTATTTACATCTCACTGAAATTGAAAGCATTTCTAAGAAGAAGAAGAAATGTAAAATAGAATACCCTGCTGTGCCCTTGGCTTATCAGTCTGTAGTGCATCCCAGATAACAAGGATAACTTGCCACAAGTTTAGGGCAGTGTTGAATTATCTGTTAACTTGCTTCACATTTTCCTTGGCAAGTTGTACACTCTCAGAGCACTTGAAGCACAAGTTCTAGTTGACACTTTTCCAATTTGTAGGAAATTTGCGTGTCATGTCTCTAGCAAGAGCAAAGTTGCAGTGGTGAGTCTACAGCAAGAGCTCTGCAAGTCTTCAGCATGACAATTCAGCCACAGTGACCCCTGTGGTGGGACGACTATTGCACAACATAACTGAATCAGAACTTGCAGCAGACTTGCAGAATGTTTGCAAAGAACGTTGATCTGGAGTCATGCAATGCGGACTTGCTGCAATTGTGCAACAAACTTGTGAAGTCTGGCAAGTCCAGCAATAGCTTAGCAAGTCAAACTTTTCAAACTTGCAGCACAATTGCATGCTATCTGGGATAGAGGCAGTCTATCGGCACCTATGCCAACAAGCAATTAAGAGGAATTGCCCAAAAGAAATGAAGGCTATGGTGGAAGGCAGAAATCAGCGTAAACATACTCTGACTCTACATACAGCCCTTCGAACCTTAGAAAGCCTGTGAGTTACACCTCATTGAGAAACCAGAACTTACCAATCATGCAGCGACTTCAGCCTTTCCACACAACAAGCTAAAGTTTGTGCACAAGTAGCACCTGATTTTTAAAAATAACACTTTATACTGTTATCATGGCATCCCTGGTCTAATAAAAAATAGGGATAAATCATGATCAAAGGGAAAGGTGACAATTCATAGACTCATAAAAGTTTATTGCAAAAGTTGTGCTTTTATGGCAGTAACAAGAAAGTTCTGGCTGCTCATATAAAGTAGGGTGAACACAAGTGGCAGATCTGTAGGGATTTGAAACTTAAAGCACTGTTACCTGGTCTTTAAGGCTTACAAAGTACTGCTCCTTTCTTTGCCTTTTGGATAGCAGAGCAAAAGAAAGACATATGCAACAAAGGACTGGCCAAAAAGAAAAAAAGATATTTCCTGGAAAAAGCAATATGAAATAAAAAGAAAAATGATACCACGCTTATATAAAATATAGTGGTAAGCCAATAATAGCCAGTCCAAAGCAGACACATGTGAGTTTATCATAGAATGTGATAAAAACAAACGATCACAAAAAAAATTACTAGAGCTGTAATAGTACTCAGCACATATTAAGTACATAAATAAATGTTTAGCCAAAAATAAGAACTCCTCCATTATACTTTATACTAAATTCAAAGAAATCCTCAGGGCTTTCTCCACCACCTTTCAGGATTTTTTTTCTTGCAGCTAGCCAGGGGCATTTATCACTTCCCATTCTTGTATGCAGACACGATATCCCATTGCAAATGTAAGGACTGTAAGATACACTCTTATTGGTTCAGGTGGGATAGAGTACCAGGTGAAAACAAGAGACCATATGAAAATAGCAACACTAATTGTACAGACCATGTAAGCAAAGAAACAAAATAGGTTGTTTAATATATTTACAAAGCTACATAAAATTAAAACAAATTTTATGGTCAGGACAGGTGCAGGCCAGTCATGTTCCTCCACCCCAAGCACTCTCATCCATGTTTTTATGGACCTTGCATTGTGCACTGGCCCAAATCATTTGGTGGAGGGGGGATGATGGTGTGGGGTTGTTTTTCAGCGGTTGGGCTTGGCCCCTTAGTTCCGGTGAAGGGAACACTTAACGCATCAGTATACCAAGACATTTTGGACAATTTCATGCTTCCAACTTTGTGGGAACAGTTTGGGGATGGCCCCTTGCTGTTCCAACATGACTGAACACCAGTGCACAGAGCAAGTTCTATAAAGACATCGATGAGCAAGTTTGGGGAGGAGGAACTTTACTGGCCTGCACAGAGTCCTGATCTCAACCCGATAGAACACCTTTGGGATGAATTACAGTGGAGACCACGAGCCAGGCCTTCTCGTCTAACATCAGTGCCTGACCTCACAAATGTGCTTCTGGAGGAATGGTCAAGCATTCCCATAGACAAACACCTAAACCTTGTGGACAGCCTTCCCAGAAGAGTTGAAGCTGTTATAGCTGCAAAGGGTGGGCCAACTCAATATTGAACCCTACGGACTAAGACTGGGATGCGATTAACAAATTCATGCAAAATCATGTACCTGTACATCATTTTGTTGAAGTGGTTGTACCAGGGTGATGCCTGTAGCCAGAGGCATCACCCGCTACAGTTTTATAGAGCTGGCGGTCGGCTTTCTCATGATAACAGATGTGGCTAATGAGCCGCTCTGCCATTATCACAAGGAGCAAGAGGGGACGTCCCCCTCCCGCTGCCGCTCCACCCGGGTCTTCCGTCTGACCCCTCCATAAATCGTACCTGTCACTGCCTATTACTGTCAAAAGTGATCAGATTTTTTATTTTTTTAAGGGACAGTGTTAAATAAAAAAATAAAAAAAATGAGAAAATGTGCACCAAAGAAAACGCATACATACATCACGTCACGTCTGCAAATGTAAACAGTGTTCACATCACACATGTGAGGTATCGCGGTGATTGTTAGAGCGAGAGTAATAATTCTAGCAAAAGACCTCCTCTGTAACTCTAAACTGATAACCATTAAAACATTTAAAACTAGGGATGAGCCGAACACCCCCGGGTTCGGTTCGCACCAGAACCTTCGAACCGACCGAAAGTTCGCGCGAATTTTCGAACCCTATACGTTATAATGGACGCGAACGTTCGAAATCAAAAGTGCTAATTACAACAGCCAATATGCATGTTAATGTCATAAAACAGGTTTGGGGACCCGGGTCCTGCCCCAGGGGACATATATCAATGCAAAAAGAACTTTTAAAAACTAACGTTTTTTCGGGAGCAGTCATTTTAATGATGCATAAAGTGAAAAAAAAAAAGTGAAATTTTCCTTTAAATATGGTACCTGGGGGGTGTCTAAAGTATGCCTGTGAAGTGGCATGTGTTTCCCGTGTTTAGAACTGTCCTTGCACAAAATGACATTTTTAAAGGAAAAAAAGAAGCCATTTAAAACCACTTGCGGCTTTAGGTTTGTTCTTAAGTAGAATCTGAACAGGTACATTATGAAGTGTAGCTCCATCCCAAAAAAATCTATTTTTAAGCTTTTTGGAGAACATAGGGAGGGGTTATCACCCCTGTAACATTTGCTGTCTTTGCACATCTGTTCAGAACATGTCACCTCACTTTCCGTCCCAATGACAAATGTTTTTGGAAAAAGTGGGGTTTTAATTGAAACAAGGATTGGTGATAAAGTATCAGTAGAGAGGAGATACCTTTTTCCCAAATTAAATCTAACAGGATAGAATTTCCCTTCCTAGGGGTAGATTTCCTCTCACTTCCTGTTTTCTCTTTCCATTTGCAAGTAGGAGTCGTTTGTAAGTTGGATGTTTGAAAGTAGGGGCCTGGCGTATATACTCTGCAGAAATTTGCCCTATTAGATGTTGGTGTAGCCACAAGACTGGTGGGCACAGGAATGGGCCCTGCTGTGAGTTAATAGATCAAGATTTGTAATTGCATGCACCTGTTGAACAGGGCAGAAAAATTGGGGGTGGTGGTGGTGGTGGACGGTGTTGCCACAAGACTGTAAGATCTCACAGTTACTCTTGGTGGGCGCAGGAATGGGCCCTACTGTGAGTTATTAGATCAAGATTTGTAATTGCAAGCACCTGATGAACAGGGCAGAAAAATTGGGCCTTTGGCGGTGGTGGTGGACGGTGTTGCCACAAGACTGTAAGCTCTCACAGTTACTCTTGGTGGGCGCAAGAATGGGCCCTGCTGTGAGTTATTAGATCAAGATTTGTAATTGCAAGCACCTGATGAACAGGGCAGAAAAATTGGGCCTTTGGCGGTGGTGGTGGACGGTGTTGCCACAAGACTGTAAGCTCTCACAGTTACTCTTGGTGGGCGCAAGAATGGGCCCTGCTGTGAGTTATTAGATCAAGATTTGTAATTGCAAGCACCTGATGAACAGGGCAGAAAAATTGGGCCTTTGGCGGTGGTGGTGGACGGTGTTGCCACAAGACTGTAAGCTCTCACAGTTACTCTTGGTGGGCGCAGGAATGGGCCCTGCTGTGTGTTATTAGATCAAGATTTGTAATTGCAAGCACCTGATGAACTGGGCAGAAAAATTGGGCCTTTGGCGGTGGTGGTGGACGGTGTTGCCACAAGACTGTAGGCCCTCATAGTTACTCTTGGTGGGCGCAGGAATGGGCCCTGCTGTGAACTATTAGATCAAGATTTGTAATTACCCGCCCCTGTTAAACAGGGGCTGAAAAATTGTGCCTTAGGCACTGGTGCTGGTGCCACAACACTGCAACCCCTCACAGATACTGTACTTGGAGCACAGCAGTCACACGTGTTGCGAAGCATTTATTTTAAAAAATTGTAATTACCCGCCCCTGTTAAACAGGGGCTGAAAAATTGTGCCTTAGGCACTGGTGCTGGTGCCACAACACTGCAACCCCTCACAGATACTGTACTTGGAGCACAGCAGTCACACGTGTTGCGAAGCATTTTTTTAAAAAAATTGTAATTACACCGCCCCTGTTAAACAGGGGCTGAAAAATTGTGCCTTAGGCACTGGTGCTGGTGCCACAACACTGCAACCCCTCACAGATACTGTACTTGGAGCACAGCAGTCACACGTGTTGCGAAGCATTTTTTTAAAAAAATTTAAGTACACGCCCCTGTTAAACAGGGGCTGAAAAATTGTGCCTTAGGCACTGGTGCTTGTGCCACAACACTGCAACCCCTCACAGATACTGTACTTGGAGCACAGCAGTCACACGTGTTGCGAAGCATTTTTTTATAAAAATTGTATGTACACGCCCCTGTTAAACAGGGGCTGAAAAATTGTGCCTTAGGCACTGGTGTGGTGGCATGGATCATTGAGGAGGAGGAAGAGGATAGTCAGTGAACATAAGAGGACAGTCACTCAGCATCAGCATAGGCAGTCTTGAAGGGATGTGATATTAAAAATTATTCGGTTATATCCGCCTCAGGTGCCTGGTAGCTGGTGGTGATCCAAGACTGATTCATTTTGATGAAGGTCAGTCTATCAACCGAGGCGGTGGACAGGCGCACCCTATGATCGGTGACAAATCCTCCAGCAGCACTGAATGTGCGTTCGGAAAGAACGCTGGAGGCAGGACAGGCCAGTAGCTCAATTGCATACTGTGCAAGCTCTGGCCAGTGATCCATCCTCAGGACCCAGTAAGCCAGAGGATTTTCGGTGGGAAAGGTGTCCAAGTCTGACCTTGCCCCAAGGTATTCCTGCACCATGTATATCAGACGCTGGCGATGGTTGCTGGAACCGATCATACCTTGGGGCTGCGGACTAAAAAATTGTCTGAACGCATCGGTCAGACGTCCACCTTCCCCACCGCTCCTTCTGCTACTGACCGAAGCCTCAGCAACTCGTCGCCCAGGACCAGGAGTTTGTAGCCTCCCAGTTTCTGGGAACGCGTTGCACAGACCTTTCTGCAAGGCCTCCCTGAGATGTCTCATCCTCTGCTCCCTCTGCGACGGCAAGATAAGGTCCGCAACCTTACCCTTGTACCGCGGATCAAGGAGAGTGGCCAGCCAGTAATGGTCCCTCTCCTTGATCCGAAGAACACGAGGATCCTTCCGCAGGCTTTGCAGGATCAGGGAGGCCATGCAGCGTAGGTTAGCTGAGGCATTCGGTCCGGAGTCTTCTGGGTCACTGAGGATGACATGATCGCCAGCCACCTCCTCCCAGCCACGTACAAGTCCACTGGTTTGTTGGGACTGTACATCATCCCTAAAAGACTGCTGCTGCTGCTGCTGAGTGCCAGGCTCCACCTCCATGCTCACACAATCCTCCTCCTCCTCCTCCTCCTCCTCCTCCTCCTCCTCATCCTCTTCCTGTGTGATGGGTGGGACAGAAGGAACACTGTCCGGATAAAGGGGGCCTTGAGAGGCAAGGAAGTCCTCCTCTTCCTGCCTCTGTTCTGCCTCAAGTGCCCTGTCCATTATCCCACGCAGCGTATGCTCCAACAGGTGGACAAGAGGGACAGTGTCACTGATGCATGCACTGTCACTGCTCACCATCCTCGTGGCCTCCTCAAATGGTGAGAGGACAGTGCATGCATCCCTGATCATGCTCCACTGACGTGGGGAAAAAAAACCAAGCTCCCCTGACCCTGTCCTGGTGCCATAGTCGCAAAGGTACTCATTGATGGCCCTCTGCTGCGTGTGCAGTCGCTGCAGCATGGCCAACGTTGAGTTCCACCTGGTGGGCATGTCACATATTAGGCGGTTCTTGGGCAGGTTCAGCTCCTTTTGCAGCTCAGTCAGCCGAGCACTGGCATTATAAGATCGGCGGAAATGCACACAGACTTTCCTGGCCTGCCTCAGGACATCCTGTAAGCCTGGGAACCTGCCCAAGAACCGCTGCACCACCAGGTTGAGGACGTGAGCCATGCAGGGCACATGGGTGAGCTGCCCCTGTCGCAGGGCGGAGAGGAGGTTGGTGCCATTGTCAGAAACGACCATTCCTGGCTTAAGCTGACGTGGCGTCAACCACCTCTCGGCCTGCCCCTGCAGAGCTGCCAGAACCTCTGGCCCAGTGTGGCTCCTGTCCCCCAAACACACCAGCGCAAGCACGGCATGGCATCTTTTTGCCTGCGTACTTGCGTAGCCCCTTGTACGCCTACGGAGCACCGCTGGTTCCAAGGACAGAGCACTGGAGGAAGAAGAAGAGGAGGGGGTGGAGGAGAGAGGTGTGTCACAACCAGTAGCAGTAGTAGCGTTTTGGAGGCGTGGTGGCGGAACAACCTCCAACACTACTGCACCTTGTCCTGCATCCCTCCCAGCTGCCAATAGAGTGACCCAATGGGCCGTGAAAGAAAGGTACCGTCCCTGTCCATGCCTGCTGGACCATGAGTCAGTGGTAATATGCACCTTACCGCTGACCGCCCTGTCCAGCGAGGCATGGACATTGCCCTCCACATGCCGGTAGAGAGACGGAATCGCCTTCCGTGAGAAAAAGTGGCGTTTGGGAACCTGCCACTGAGGAACCGCACATTGAACAAACTCACGGAAGGGGGCCGAGTCTACCAACTGAAAAGGCAGCAGTTGAAGTGCTAGCAATTTAGCCAGGCTAGCATTCAACCGCTGGGCATGTGGATGGCTGGGAGTGTACTTCTTTCTACGGTCCAGCAGCTGGGGCAGGGAAATTTGCCTGCTGCAATCGGACGTCGGTGTACTGCAAGTACTTGGTTGTGACACACCTAATTCTACACCTTCAGTCCTCTCAGAGCAGCTTTCAGAGAGGACTGAAGGTGTAGTGGGGATGGAGATCCCAGCTGAGGAGGAGCAAGGAGAGGTCCGCTTAGTTCTTTGGTGTGGGTCTTTTATGTGTGCCTGCCAACGAGCTGCATGGCAGGTCGCCATATGTCTGGTCATGCTTGTGATGCCCAAGCGGCTGATGTTTTGGCCACGCGAGATACGCTTGAGACAAATATTGCAAATAGCAGTGGTGTGATCTGATGCACTCGTCTCAAAAAAGGCCCACACCAAAGAACTTTTCTGATAACGTGCAGAGGCAGCGCCCTGCACAGGCGGAGCTCTGCGGTGTTGTACAGTTGCTGTGCTGGCCTCGAACTGGCCTCCAGGAGGCATCCTGCCTCGTTGGACATGTGACGCCGCATCCTCCTCCTCCTCGTCCTCCTCCTCATCCTCTCTCCCTTCAGGCACCCACGTGGAGTCAGTGACCTCATCATCCCCTCCCTCTTCACCACTAGAGCAAACCTGGCAGTAAGCTGCAGCTGGTGGAACAGTACTGCCAGATTCCTCAAGCTGGGTATCATCATCCGAGCCTTCGAATCGTTGGGCATCCTCCTGGAGCATGTACCCAACACTGTGCTCAAAGAGTTCGGGGGACTCCTCAGGAGGACATGGTGGGTCTAGGGAAGGGGTGGCTGATGATGCTCTGCCAGTACCCTGAGCCTGGGTGAGAGAGAATGAGGAGGATGAGGAGGGCTTGGTCATCCATTCTACCAAGCCTTCAGCATGATGCGGCTCCACATGTCCAGCTGCCGAAAACAAAGACGCGCGTGTCCCATGGCCACGTGCTGATGACGATGCACGACCACGTCCACGGCCACGGCCACGTCCACTAGAAACAGAGCCTGCCTGCCCTGTGTTCTTGGCTCTGCACGCTCTGCCTCCCCTTGGCGGTCTTCCAGCCATTGTAGTCGGTAGTCCTGTGGGTGCTGCTGAGAAGAATATATAGGAGCTCTGTGTGATGCCACTAACACACTAGAAAGTCCTATGGGTGCTTCTGCAAAGAAAATAGAGGAGCTCTGTGTGATGCCACTAACACACTAGAAGTCCTATGGGTGCTTCTGCAAAGAAAATAGAGGAGCTCTGTGTGATGCCACTAACACACTAGAAGTCCTGTGGGTGCTGCTGAGAAGAAAATATAGGAGCTCTGTGTGATGCCACTAACACACTAGAAGTCCTATGGGTGCTTCTGCAAAGAAAATAGAGGAGCTCTGTGTGATGCCACTAACACACTAGAAGTCCTGTGGGTGCTTCTGCAAAGAAAATAGAGGAGCTCTGTGTGATGCCACTAACACACTAGAAGTCCTGTGGGTGCTTCTGCAAAGAAAATAGAGGAGCTCTGTGTGATGCCACTAACACACTAGAAGTCCTGTGGGTGCTGCTGAAAGAAAATATAGGAGCTCTGTGTGATGCCACTAACACACTAGAAGTCCTATGGGTGCTTCTGCAAAGAAAATAGAGGAGCTCTGTGTGATGCCACTAACACACTAGAAGTCCTGTGGGTGCTGCTGAGAAGAAAATATAGGAGCTCTGTGTGATGCCACTAACACACTAGAAGTCCTATGGGTGCTTCTGCAAAGAAAATAGAGGAGCTCTGTGTGATGCCACTAACACACTAGAAGTCCTATGGGTGCTTCTGGGAAGAAAATATAGGCTCTGTGTGATGGGACTAACACACTAGAAGTCCTATGGGTGCTTCTGGGAACAAAATATAGATGTGTGATGGGACTAACACACTTCAAGTCCTATGGGTGCTTCTGGGAACACACTACTTCAAGTCCTATAGGTGCTTCTGGGAACAAAATAGATGAGCTCTGTGTGATGGGACTAACACACTTCAAGTCCTATGTGTGCTTCTGGGAACAAAATATATGATCTCTGTGTGATGGGACTAACACACTTCAAGTCCTATGGGTGCTTCTGGGAACAAAATATATGAGCTCTGTGTGATGGGACTAACACACTTCAAGTCCTATAGGTGCTTCTGGAAGAAAATATATGAGCTCTGTGTGATGGGACTAACACACTTCAAGTCCTATAGGTGCTTCTGGGAAGAAAATATAGATCTCTGTGTGATGGGACTAACACACTTCAAGTCCTATAGGTGCTTCTGGGAAGAAAATATAGGTCTGTGTGATGGGACTAACGCACTTAAAGTCCTATAGGTGCTCTGGGAAGAAAATATAGCTCTGTGTGATGGACTAACACACTATAGGTGCTTCTGGGAACAAAATATATGATCTCTGTGTGATGGGACTAACACACTTCAAGTCCTATAGGTGCTTCTGGGAACAAATATATGATCTCTGTGTGATGGGACTAACACACTTCAAGTCCTATAGGTGCTTCTGAACAAAAATATAGGATCTCTGTGTGATGGGACTAACACACTTCAAGTCCTATAGGTGCTTCTGGGAACAAAATATAGGATCTCTGTGTGATGGGACTAACACACTTCAAGTCCTATAGGTGCTTCTGGGAACAAAATATAGATCTCTGTGTGATGGGACTAACACACTTCAAGTCCTATAGGTGCTTCTGGGAACAAAATATATGTCTCTGTGTGATGGGACTAACACACTTCAAGTCCTATAGGTGCTTCTGGGAAGAAAATATAGGATCTCTGTGTGATGGGACTAACACACTTCAAGTCCTATAGGTGCTTCTGGGAACAAAATATATGATCTCTGTGTGATGGGACTAACACACTTCAAGTCCTATAGGTGCTTCTGGGAACAAAATATATGATCTCTGTGTGATGGGACTCACACTTCAAGTCCTATAGGTGCTTCTGGGAACAAAAATATAGGTCTGTGTGATGGGACTAACACACTTCAAGTCCTATAGGTGCTTCTGGGAACAAAATATATGATCTCTGTGTGATGGGACTAACACACTTCAAGTCCTATAGGTGCTTCTGGGAACAAAATATAGGATCTGTGTGATGGGACTAACACACTTCAAGTCCTATAGGTGCTTCTGGGAACAAACTATATGATCTCTGTGTGATGGGACTAACACACTTCAAGTCCTATAGGTGCTTCTGGGAACAAAATATAGATCTCTGTGTGATGGGACTAACACACTTCAAGTCCTATAGGTGCTTCTGGGAACAAAATATATGATCTCTGTGTGATGGGACTAACACACTTCAAGTCCTATAGGTGCTTCTGGGAACAAAATATATGATCTCTGTGTGATGGGACTAACACACTTCAAGTCCTATAGGTGCTTCTGGGAACAAAATATATGATCTCTGTGTGATGGGACTAACACACTTCAAGTCCTATAGGTGCTTCTGGGAAGAAAATATAGGTCTCTGTGTGATGGGACTAACACACTTCAAGTCCTATAGGTGCTTCTGGGAACAAAATATATGATCTCTGTGTGATGGGACTAACACACTTCAAGTCCTATAGGTGCTCTGGGAACAAAATATAGATCTGTGTGATGGGACTAACACACTTCAAGTCCTATAGGTGCTTCTGGGAACAAAATATATGATCTCTGTGTGATGGGACTAACACACTTCAAGTCCTATAGGTGCTTCTGGGAACAAAATATATGATCTCTGTGTGATGGGACTAACACACTTCAAGTCCTATAGGTGCTTCTGGGAACAAAATATATGATCTCTGTGTGATGGGACTAACACACTTCAAGTCCTATAGGTGCTTCTGGGAACAAAATATATGATCTCTGTGTGATGGGACTAACACACTTCAAGTCCTATAGGTGCTTCTGGGAACAAAATATATGATCTCTGTGTGATGGGACTAACACACTTCAAGTCCTATAGGTGCTTCTGGGAAGAAAATATAGGTCTGTGTGATGGGACTAACACACTTCAAGTCCTATAGGTGCTTCTGGGAACAAAATATATGATCTCTGTGTGATGGGACTAACACACTTCAAGTCCTATAGGTGCTTCTGGGAAGAAAATATAGGTCTCTGTGTGATGGGACTAACACACTTCATGTCCTATAGGTGCTTCTGGGAACAAAATATATGATCTCTGTGTGATGGGACTAACACACTTCAAGTCCTATAGGTGCTTCTGGGAAGAAAATATAGGTCTGTGTGATGGGACTAACACACTTCAAGTCCTATAGGTGCTTCTGGGAACAAAATATAGGATCTCTGTGTGATGGGACTAACACACTTCAAGTCCTATAGGTGCTTCTGGGAAGAAAATATAGGTCTGTGTGATGGGGACTAACACACTTCAAGTCCTATAGGTGCTTCTGGGAACAAAATATATGATCTCTGTGTGATGGGACTAACACACTTCAAGTCCTATAGGTGCTTCTGGGAACAAAATATAGGAGCTCTGCCTGCCTGCCACGAACACACTACAAGTCCTATAGGTGCTTCTGGGAACAAAATATAGGAGCTCTGCCTGCCTGCCAGGAACACACTACAAGTCCTATAGGTGCTTCTGGGAACAAAATATAGGAGCTCTGCCTGCCTGCCACGAACACACTACAAGTCCTATAGGTGCTTCTGGGAACAAAATATAGGAGCTCTGCCTGCCTGCCACGAACACACTACAAGTCCTATAGGTGCTTCTGGGAACAAAATATAGGAGCTCTGCCTGCCTGCCACGAACACACTACAAGTCCTATAGGTGCTTCTGGGAACAAAATATAGGAGCTCTGCCTGCCTGCCACGAACACACTACAAGCCCCTCTTTCTAAATCAATCTTTGTAAATGAATCTATCTAACTCAATCTCTCTAAGTAAATCTCTCTAACTAACTAAATCCAGCAGAGTGTCACAGATCTATCCTGCTCTATCTACGCCGGAACAGCATGTGACCGGCGCAGACGGCGTGGCGGCCTTTTATAGGGGGGGGCGTGTACTAAAGCCCCTGAGCTGTAATTGGCTACAGGCGTCCTGCCTGTAGCCAATTATGGCTCTTCGAGTTTCCGGGGCTGTGATTGGCCAAGCATGCGGGGTCACAGTGCATGCTTGGCCAATCATCAGCCAGCAATGCACTGCGCCGGCCGCGCCGGCCGCAATGCATTGCGGGGCCGCTCGCATCACACGAACGTGATGCGAGCGGCCAAAATAGTTCTGGGCTCGCCGAGCGAGCGAACGCCCGGTGCTCGATGCGAACGTGGGTTCGCATCGAGCACCGGGCCCATCCCTAGTAGCAAGTCTCTAGCAAGAGCAAAGTTGCAGTGGTGAGTCTACAGCAAGAGCTCTGCAAGTCTACAGCTTGCAGCAGACTTGCAGAATGTTTGCAGAATGTTTGCAAAGACCGTTGATCTGGAGTCATGCAATGCAGACTTGCTGCAATTGTGCAACAACTTGTAAAGCCTGGCAAGTCTAACAATAGCTTAGCAAGTCAAACTTTTCAAACTTGCAGCACAATTGCATGCTATCTGGGATAGAGACAGACTATCGGCACCTATGCCAACAAGCAATTAAGAGGAATTGCCCAAAAGAGATGAAGGCTATGGTGGAAGGCAGAAATCAGCGTAAACATACTCTGACTCTACATACAGCCCTTAGAACCTAAGAAGGCCTGTGAGTTACACCTCTTTGAGAAGCCAGAACTTACCAATCATGCAGAGACTTCAGTCTTTCCACACAACAAGCTAAAGTTTGTGCACAAGTAGCACCTGATTTTTCAAAATGACACTTTATACTGTTATCATGGCATCCCTGGTCTAATAAAAAATAGGGATAAATCATGATCAAAGGGAAAGGTGCCAATTTATAGACTCATAAAAGTTTATTGCAAAAGTTGTGCTTTTTTACAGCAGTAACAAGAAAGTTCTGGTTGCTCAAATAAAGTAGGGTGAACACAAGTGGCAGATCTGTAGGGATTTGAAACTTAAAGCACTGTTACCTGGTCTTTAAGGCTTACAAAGTACTGCTCCTTTTTTTGCCTTTTGGATAGCAGAGCAAAAGAAAGACATATGCAACAAAGCACTGGCCAAAAAGAAAAAAAGATATTTCCTGGAAAAAGCAACATGAAATAAAAAGAAAAATCATACCACGTTTATATAAAATACAGTGGTAAGCCAATAATAGCCAGTCCAAAACAGACACATGTGAGTTTATCATAGAATGTGATAAAAACAAACAATCACAAAAAAATTTACTAGAGCTGTAATAGTACTCAGCACATATTAAGTACATAAATAAATGTTTAGCCAAAAATAAGAACTCCTCCATTATACTTTACACTAAATTTAAAGAAATCCTCAGGGCTTTCTCCACCACCTTTCAGGATTTTTTTTCTTGCAGCTAGCCAGGGGCATTTATCACTTCCCATTCTTGTATGCAGACACGATATCCCATTGCAAATGTAAGGACTGTAATGCCGCGTACACACGAAGGGACTATCCCGTGGGATTGTCTGCTGGACTCGAGTCCGCCAGACAATCCCCTCGTGTGTGGGCGCTGGCGGACTTTTTGGCGCCAAAAGTCCGGCGGACTAGGTTTTAAGTTTTGTTTTAAAATTATCCGCTGGACTTGGCAGTCCGGCGGACAATCCTGCCGTTAGTATGCTAGTCCGCCGGACTTTTGAAATGAACGGACTTGCCGCTCATCGGAAAGTCCGTTCATTTAGCACGTGACTTCAGGTAGACGGAGCTAGCGAAGGCAGTGAATGCCGCCGCACTAGCCCCGTCACCTGGCATGGATTTAAAGGGAATCCCCACGCCGAAAAAACGGCGTGGGGGTCCCCCCAAATCCATCTCAGACCCTTATCCGAGCACGCAGCCGGCCGGCCAGGAAAGGGGTGGGGATGAGCGAGCGCCCCCCCCTCCTGAGCCATACCAGGCCGCGTGCCCTCAACATGGGGGGTGCCCTGGGGAAAGGGGGGCTCCCAGATTCCGATAACCCCCCCGCCCGCAGACCCCGACAACCAACCCAGGGTTGTCGGGAAGAGGCCCTTGTCCCATCAACATGGGACAAGGTGCTTTGGGGTGGGGGGTGCCCTTTCCCCAGGGCACCCCCCATGTTGAGGGCACGCGGCCTGGTATGGCTCAGGAGGGGGGGGCGCTCGCTCGTCCCCACCCCTTTCCTGGCCTGCCGGGCTGCGTGCTCGGATAAGGGTCTGAGATGGATTTGGGGGGACCCCCACGCCGTTTTTTCGGTGTGGGGATTCCCTTTAAATCCATGCCAGGTGACGGGGCTAGCACGGTGGCATTCACTGCCTTCGCTAGTCTACCTGCAGTTACGTTCTAAATGAACGGACAAGTCCGTTCATTTTCAAAAGTCCCGCAGACTTTTTCCCGTGGATTGTCCGCTGGAGAAGTCCGGGCGTGTGTGGGCAAGTCACACGCTCGGAAGTCCGGGCGTGTGTGGGCAAGTCCCCCCTCGGAAAGTCCGGCAGACAAAGTCTGAACGTGTGTACGGGGCATAAGATACACTCTTATTGGTTCAGGTGGGATAGAGTACCAGGTGAAAACAAGAGACCATATGAAAATAGCAACACTAATTGTACAAACCATGTAAGCAAAGAAACCAAATAGGTTGTTTAATATATTTACAAAGCTACATAAAATGTTTATGGTCAGATTTTAACTTGTAAACAACAAGTGTCAGAAATAGGCTTGGTCTTGAAGTCTTAAAGTTCATGTGCGTGTAGAGGCAGGCATCCCAATACTTTTGGCAATATAGTGTAAATCATACCCAGACAGGTTATGGTAAGGTGGGTCTTTTGGAGTTGGATTGTCTGCTACAGCCGTAGTTACACTTTGCAAAGCATGTGCATTTTTTCACATTCACAAGAAATGATGTAGTTTTGTCCATTAAACACATTATACCTGTGTCAAACAACTTCTTCTTTTACCCGGAAGTTGTTTGACACAGGTATAATGGGCTTCAGTGCACAGATGCTTGTTGGAACGCAGCGCTGAGCGGTGTGTTCCACCCGCCACTTCCGTTTTCTTATCCTCCTCTTGGAAGTGGTCGTTGTGTGTACTGCACATCGTTCCACAGACCGCTTCCGGTTCTTTATCCTCTTTCTGGAAGCGGTCACTGGTCACTCCTCCCTCCAGAGGGCGGTTGGCTATTATTTAATATACCATTGTGCAATTGTTCTTCCTGGCCGCCCCCGGATGTTAATTGTGACCCAGCGCGGATGGGCGGCCATACTGCACATGTCCTGATGCCCAGTCTAACCTGCACTGCATACAGCTGCTGCGTTGTAAGTAAGATACAGCACCTGACATTCATAGTGGGTTCATTATATATAGAGCATGCTTGCATCACTTAGCCTCAGATGAAACATGTCAGGCTGTCTGATGCAAGCATGCTGATGATCGTGGAACTTTTATTTATCTTATTTGATGCCCGTTTGTGACTTCATGACTGTAAGTGCACTACAATAAAATTAGATTTTTTACTTGTACGGGCTTCACTATGTTTTTTTGCTTTACTTTTTGCTTTGCTTTGCATGTCATGTGTAAACATTGGACTGCTGTGGCTTGAAGTTATACTGTTTTTTCTTGACCGTGTCCTGGATACATTTATACTTCCTGTGGGAGAGTGACACATGTTTGGTCGATTCCTGGATATAATCATACTTTCTGTTGGAGAGTGACATCTATACTTTTCCTTGGAATTTATACTTGATGCTCACCTTTATCTGAAATCTGGTAAGCAGATTTGATACACCTGGGTGTTGTGTGCTCCTTTCTACACTTACTGGAAGCGGTGGAAGACTTCTCACTATCATATAGGGCTTACAGTTTACATTTATTTCTTCAATGAATTAACTTTGATTTAATTAGCGCTGCATTTTGGACTATATTTTACTGAGTTTTATGATCAATGAACTGTGCTGGCTGCTATTTCACTCCTTTTATTGTCTTTTATGTTACATTGTTCTTAGCGCTGATACCCACCTTTATTTTTATTTTTCTGTACCAGTTCAGCTGGGTTGTGCTAGTTTCTACTTGGTCGTGGGTGTCGCTGTCACCACTGGTACGTGTTGGAAATGCAACAGGCTGAATGCATTGGGTACCCCTTTACTCAGAAACAGCCCGGTGGGAGTGGTCTACCCGCTGTGCATTCTGGGTAAGGGTACTTAAGGTTCAGGTGCCATCATTTTCGGGGTTCGTCATCCCGACCTCATGGCCCTCCTGGCCTAAGTTGTGTGCTGTTCTTTTGCCTCTGGGCCGGCTGGCCCGGGTCTTCGCAACTGTAGGGTAGGCACAGAAGTCCTGGGGCCTACAGATCCTGGGGTGGTCCTGTGCCATCTTTCCTGCGGAAAGAAGCTAAGCGACTGGAGGATCCAGGGGAGGACTTTTAATAAAGCTTTGGAAAAAGCACTAAGTGTCGGAGCCAAGATTCTTTAACCAAGTCTTTAACGGGACCCCTATGACGGACACAGGGAAAAGGTGAGGTAACGGTAAGCCCAATCAAAAATCAGCAGCTCCTTCGGGGGTTAGTGCTACATGTATAATTTTTGAAACATCAAAATATGTATTCATACATCTATTTTGCTACAGAAAAATGTTTTAGTTGCTTTGTCTTTCCTTCTTTGCTCATAGGGAGATCAGAAGACAATATTGGAACAGCAGCACTTCAGGAAAGAATGGACGATGCTGATAAGAAAGTCTATGTATAATATTCCTGTGGTGTACCTCATTTAGAAAATTACATAAAATTCAGCTTGAATCTTCTCAATATACAAAGATAATATGTATATAACACAAATAAAAGTATGTGTTGGAATTATAAATTCTAAAGCAGTTGGTGGGAAAGGAGATCAATAGAGAAATTGAGAAGCTCAAGACCTTTAGATATATTTCTCATGTTGAGCACCAGGATCAATTAAATCAGCTACTCATACACAAGTAAAAAAGCATGTTGGGTTCCATTGGGCATTCACATATTCACATATTCATGGTGCCAATATAATGGTACTTCAAGGGAAAAGTTTATAGGCTTTTATTTTTCTGTACAGTTATTGTAAATAGTAGCAAGACAAAAGTCCAGATCGTACCCTACAGTGGATGGTACCCTCCTTCTTTCTAAAGGGAAGGCATTCAATCAATTATCAAGCTATTGCCTTAGATTTAAAGTATAGTACATTTTAAATACTCAGCATGCTTTCTAACCTAAGTATAGTTGCAATAAAGAAAAGAAAAAGCTTGATATTAAAGCACAACTCAAGTAACAAAAACAAAACACTCACTCATGATTTAAAGACAGGACCCACCAATGATTTGTCAGGGTTATGAGGTCACTAGAAGGGTGCTTGTTCATTGATTGATACTCTCTTTAAATCACGGAATGAATGATTTGTAACGTGTCACATAGCAGATGAAAGGGCTCCAAAACCTTGCATACCTATGTGATTTCTCAATAAAATGTCTGAGCTTTGCAACAAACTTTCTTTAGCACTTCCCTTCTTCACTAAATTATTTTATTTTTAACTGCTTTCCAACCAGCCGCCATCATTATACTGCGTCAGGTTGGCACAGCTGAGCGAATCGCCGTAGGTGTACGTTGGCCGCTTTAAGAGCTATAGGAGGTGCGTGCGCCCGTGGCGTGACACCGGAGCCGATGCCTGTGGCTGGTGGCCGTGACTTCTGCCGGCCACCCGTGATCACTCCTTGGAGAGCCAGAATGGAGATCTGTCAATGTAAACAGACAGATCTCCATTCTGTCAGGGAGAGATCTACTGTCATAGTGATCAGGAACAGCGATCTCTCTCTACTCCCAGTCAGTCCACTCCCCCCACAGTTAAAAACACCTTCCTAGGGAACACTTAACCCCTTGATCGCCCCCCAGTGTTAATCCCTTCCCTGCCAGTGACATTTATACAGTAATCAGTGGCTATTTTTAGCTCTGATCACTGTATAAATGTCAACGGTCAAAAAAGTGTCAAAAGTGTCCGATCTGTCACCAAAAAATTAAATAAAATGTCACAGTCCCGCTAAAAATCGCTGATCACCGCCATTACTAGTAAAAAAAAAAAATGTATATAAATAAAAATGCCATAAATACATATTTATATACCTCTATTTTGTAGATGCTATAACTTTTGCGAAAACCAATCAATATACGCTTATTGACATTTACCAAAAATATGTAAAGAATACATATTGGCCTAAACTGATGAAGAAATTTGTTTTTTATTTTTTTGGGATATTTATTATAGTAAAAAAAAAAAAAAAATATTGTTTTTTTTTCAAAATTGTCACCCTTTTAGAAACCACGTGATCAAATACCACCAAAAGAAATCTTTATTTGTTGGAAAAAAAGGACATCAACTTAGTTTGTGTACAACGATGCATGACCACACAATTGTCAGTTAAAGCAACGCAGTGCCGTATTGCAAAAAAATGGCCTGGTCAGGAAGTGGGTAAATCCCTCCGGGGCTGAAGTGGTTAAATTGTACACATATATTGTTACAATAGGTCTATCTGTATGATGTCACAAATCATTTTCCCTTTTATTCTTCCTTTTGCAGTTTTCAGGTCCTGAATGTTGCAGATAAAAATGTCAGGTAATGATGTAGCACTGCTCTCTGTGGCACTCTTTTGGGAACACAGAGCAATCTAATGTTGTCCCCTCTGGATGGTGGGTCCTTGATGTACAGAGCTCACAAGAAGTGTTAATTAATCAACCCAGAAGAGGACTGAAACTGGATCAAAGATAGGGTGAACATTGCAGTGAGACCTGCTTTTCATTTTACTGGTTCAGAGCATTGAATTTTTTTAACATGTTTGATTAATATAAAATTGGATTTTAATGAAGAAAAAAATGTATGTAACTGAAATATTTTAAAGAGCTTCATAATTTAAATAAGGTACATTTATAATAGATGAATGCTGATGGCATTTACTTTATTCTGCAGGATATTTAATTTTTCTCTATGCAAGCTGTGACATGTGCGATGCAAGCCAACATTTCAATTAGGATTTCATAGAGCTCTCCAAATCTTTTTTTGAATAAATAAAACTAAAAAAATTTTCCCAGAGAGTTCAACAAGTTATGATAATCAAGTGAAGGAGTTACATTTTCTCACTAAGCTTCGAAGGGAAAATTCATCCATATAGATTCCTTTTCATACAAGGCAGATTTAGTCGCTAAAGGCATTGCAAAGACCTTCAGAAGTAATCCAATATTTATTTCTTTATATCTTAAATCTAAATGCTGCCACAGAGTTTGAAACAGATTTTGTTTTTCTTTAGCTGCCCTGTGCTGAAAGACTCTTGAAGCTTCCAAGAGCTGTAAAAACTTGACGTGGCTTCAACCTTCAGCTAAGTGGTGCCAAAGGAAGTTTAAATCAAGTGCTTTTCCTAAAACGTCTTTTTAAGAAAAATCATGGAGTGTTTTGCAAAATGCGAATTAACAAGCAATCGGTTGCAGAGGGAGTCTTCTCTCCAAGAGAGCTAATCAAATCCGACAGGTTGAATAGTGCAAAGATAATGGGCTGAGTTGACCAATGGCTTTAAAGCAGAAGCTGATTAAAGTTACGGCACTAAAACTCTGAAATATATGTCCATGGGAGCAATATGTTCAGACTGTCAAGTGTGAAGATGTCAAAGGATTTACAGCAAAACAGTTATGAATCCAAGCAGATGCTTTGAATTTGTTTTCTATGAATGTAACTGCATATTCTTAAAGTATATCGAAACTCAAAAATAAAATGTTAACCTTTTACAGTTTACAGGTCCTTAGATATGGTAACAGAATTTATTTTCAAGACTACGTACATTTTCTACAAGTACAGAAAAACACCTGTTGGAAATATTGTGTCCTAACTTCATGTACAGTATACTGAACTGAAATCTCAAACAATGTTATCAGATTTCTTGGCTCTCTTAAGTGAGCTGCAAAGTCCTGGCTCTCTGTGTAATGTGGATGAGGAGAGGGGAAGTTTTTGATGTCTAAATCAGGACAGCAGTCTAGGGTGACAATTCCGATCCGCCACAGTTATGACCTGTAGACACGATAAGATTTTCCGACAACAAAATCCATGGGATTTTTTCCGATGGATGTTGGCTCAAACTTGTCTTGCATACACACGGTCACACAAAGTTAGTCAGAAATGACAAACGTCAAGAACGCAGTGACGTACAACACATACGACTACCCGAGAAAAATGAAGTTCAATAGCCAGTGCTGCTCTTCTGCTTGATTCCAAGCATGCGTGGCACTTTGTGCGCCGGAATTGTGTACACACAATCAGAATTTCCGCCAACAGATTTTGTTGTCGGTAAATTTGAGAACCAGATCTCAAATGTTGTGTGACGGAAATTCCTATGGAAAATGTACGATGGAGCCTACACACGGTTGGAATTTCCGACAACAAGGTCCTATCACACATTTTCCATCGGAAAATCCTATCTTGTGTACAGGGCATTACAGTGCAGAAACACCATAAGACAGGACGTCTGCTATTGACATGCTCACTAGGTGGAAATAAAGCAAAAGATCCCAGCTAAATAGAAAGTAATGCAGCCAATAGATCTAAGCACTAGTAAGCTACAACACATTACATTTTTGGTTTGGATACATTTTAACTTTCTTTGAATAAGGTGAGTATATATTGCTACACACTGAAGTCTACAAACGTTTCATGTAAAGTGAGTATTCTGTATTCTGTATTCTCTATATTTATAAAGAAGCTAATTTGTTTGCAACTGGCAAAGCATTGGTTGCATTTAGAGAGCACAATGCACAATTTCCAGGAAGATTGTTCTGGACATTTAACTTTTAACCACTTTAAGACCGGGCCTCTTTTTTAGATGTGGTGTTTACAAGCTAAAGCGAAAGTAAACCCATTGATTTAACAGTCTAAAAAAAAAAGGCATGCCGTGAATGCTAACTTTGGCTGTGCTCTCAACCAAACAGTCAAACCATCCAATGGCTGGTGTCATAACGGATCACATGTGCAGCACTGTGGCAGTTGAAGATTAAACAGAGGCCAGCTTCCTTGGCTGAAAACGATAGGGGGGTTTACTTCCACTTTAAAAACATAATTTTTTTTTGCTAGAAAATTACTTAGAACCCCCAAACATTATAATTTTTTTTCTAACATCCTAGAGAATAAAATGGTGGCCGTGGCAATACTTTCTGTCACACCGTATTTGCGCAGCGGTCTTACAAGCGCACTTATTTTTTTTTAAAAATACACTTTTTTGAATAAAAAAATAAGACAACAGTAAAGTTAGCCCAATTTTTTTTATATTGTGAAAGATAATGTTACGCCAAGTACATTGAAACCCAACATGTCATGCTTCAAAATTGCGTCCGCTCGTGGAATGGCGACAAAATTTTACCCTTAAAAATCTCCGTAGGCGACTTTTATAAAATTCTACCGGTTGCATGTTTAGCGTTACAGAGGAAGTCTAGGGCTAGAATTATTGCTCTCACTCTACCGATCGCGGCGATACCTCACATGTGTGGTTTGAATGCTGTTTTCATATGCAGGCGCTACTCGCGTATGCGTTCGATTCTGCATGCAAGCTCGGTGGAACGGGGCGGGCTTAAAAAAACATTTTTTTTTCTTATTTATTTTACCTTTTATTTTTTATTTTTACACTGTTTTAAAAAAAATTGTGTCACTTTTTTTCCTATTACAAGGAATGTAAACATCCCTTGTAAAAAAAGCAAGACAGGACCTCTTAAATATGAGTTCTGGGGTCAAAAAGGCCTCAGATCTCATATTTACACTAAAATGCAATAAATGTTAACCCCTTCCCTGACAGTGTCATTTATACTGTAATCAGTGCATTTTTAAAGCACTGATCGCTGTATAAATGTCAATGGTCAAAAAAGTGTCAAAAGTCTCTGATCTGTCCGTCGCAATGTCCCAGTACCGCTAAAAATTGCTGATTCCTGCCATTAATAGTAAAAAAATAAATTATAATAAAAATGCCATAAATCTTTCCCATAGTTTGTAGACACTTTAACTTTTGTGCAAACCAATAAATATACGCTTATTGTGATTTTTTTTTTATCAAAAGTATGTAGAAGAATATATTTTGGCCTAAACTGATGAAGAAATTTTTTTTTATTTTTTTTATTTTGGGGATATTTATTATAGCAAAAAGTATAAAAATATTGTTTTGTTTTTTTAAATTGTCGCTCTTTTTTTGTTTTTAACACAAAAAATAAAAACAACAGAGGTGATCAAATACCACCAAAAGAAAGCTCTATTTATGGGAAAAAAAGGACGTAAATTGTGTTTGGGAACAGCGACGTATGACCGCGCAATTGTCAGTTAAAGCGGCGCAGTGCCAAATTGTAAAAAGTGCTCTGGTCAGGAAGAGGTTAAAATCTTCCAAGGCTGAAGTGGTTAAAGAAGTTATAAACTCTTTGAAAAAAAATATGTAAGACAAAGACATAATGAGCTAGTATGCATCGCATACTAGCTCATTATGAAATACTTACCTTAGAACGAAGCCCTCCAGCGGCACCCTCACACCACTGAGACGGCTGACATCTTCCCCCGTGTTTCTTCTGGGTTCACGGACTTCTGGTGCTCTGAGTGGCCCGAGCTGCGATAACATTACTCCCGCACATGCACGCTGGAGCTGCCGGTCACGGCACTGGGCTCTGAAGGAACAGCACGAGCAGCCGTTCCTTCAGAGTGCATGTGCCAGTGATTTCACTGGCTGCATGTACAGTAAATGGTGCCTATTTAGGAGATATTTACTGTACACTACCTATAGGTAAGCGTTATTATAGGCTTACCTATATGTAAAATTCAGTAGTAGAGTTCAATTATTATTATTATTATTAATTTACAGGATCTATATAGCGCCAACAGTTTGCATATCGCTTTACAATATAAAGGGGGACAATACACCAACAGTAAAAGAGGGTTAGAAGGGCCCTGCAAGCTTACAATCTAAGACATAATGTATTATTACCTTTCCAAAAGCAGCTATTTAGTGTACAGCCGAGGCCAAAAGTTTTGAGACTGACACAAATATACATTTTCACAGTCTGCTGCTTCAGTGTTTTTAGATCTTTTTGTCAGATGTTACTATGGTATACTGAAGTATAATTACAAGCAAGCATTTCATAAGTGTCATAGGCTTTTATTAACAACTACATTCAATTTTAGAAGAGAGTCAATATTTGCAGTGTTGATCCTTCTTTTTCAAGATATCTGCAATTCGTCCTGGCATGCTGTCAATCAATTTCTGGAGCACACCCTGACTGAGCCCATTCTTTCACAATCAATGCTTGGAGTTTGTCAGAAATTATCTGTTTTTTTTTTGTTTGTTCACCCATCTCTTGGGGATTGACCACAAGTTCTTAATGGGATTAGGGTCTGGGGAGTTTACTGGCCATGGATCCAAAATGTTGACGTTTTGTTCCCCAAGCCACTTAGTCATCACTTTTGCAATATGGCAAGGTGTGCCATCATACTGGAAAAGGTCACAAACTGTTCCTGGATGGCTGGGAGAAGTTTCTCTCGGAGGATGTTCTTGTATCATTCTTTATTAATGGCTGTGATCTTAGGCAAAATTGTGAGTGAGCCCACTCCCTTGGCTGAGAAGCAACCCCACACATGAATGGTCTTAGGGCGCTTTACTGTTGGCATGATACAGGACAGATGGTAGCGCTCACCTTTTCTTCTCTAGACAATGTATTTTCCGGATGCCCCAAATAATCAGAAAACAGATTCATCAGAGAAAATTACTTTACCCCAGTCCTCAGCAGTAGGGATGGGCCGAACTGACCCCTGTTTCAGTCGCAAAAGAACTTTCAAACACCGGCAAAGTTTGGACCCAAATAAAGAGCCCCATTAAAGTCAATGGGACCCGAACGCCAAAAATCAAAAGTGCCCATTTTGAAGGCTTATATGCAAGTAATTGGGCATACAGTGGTTATAGGGGCCCAGGGGAACATGTATCAATAAAAAAATAGTTAGTGAAAAACATCAGTTTTAAATGAGCAGTGTTTTTTTGATTTTTAAAGTGAAAGCATAAAAATGAAAAATTCCTTCCAAGATAGTGCCTGGGGGTCCCCTTAGTCTACTTGTAAAGTGGCAGATCTTTACCATGTATAGAATCTACTGCAGCAATAATTGCATTTATAAAGGCCAAAATTTAATTTTCCCTGCAAGCTGCCTTTATTTTTCTCAGCAACAGCTGGGGAGCCAGTGTGTATGATGAGGCCACAATGTAGTGCACTGGGAACAAGTTTCGATATTTTTTGGATACATTCTGGTGTTACTTTGACTTTGGATAGAAGTTATGGATGCGTAAAAATTGATCTTTGGGTGTTGGTGGCGCCTTCCCACCGTAACCCTATAGTGGTAATCTTGATGAAAGCAAGAATTGGCCTTGCTGTAAAAAAATTCAATGATATGCACCGGTCAAACAGGTGCAAAAGAAATGGTCTTTGGGTGTCAGTGGTACTTTTGATGAAAGCAAGAATTGGCCTTGCTGTAAAAAATTGCAATAATATCCACCTGTCAAATAAGTGCGGAAAAATTACTCTTTGGGTGTCGGGGGCACCTTCCCACCGTAACCCTATAAAGGTGCTCTTGATGAAGGAAAAAAAAACTGCAATGATATGCACCTGTCAAACAGGTGCTGAAAAATTGGTCTTTGGGTGTTCATTTTGCCCATGAAACATTCTTCTAGAATCTAGATGAAATGATTGAACACCCTCAAAGCTAGGTAGCCTCAAAGTTTGTTTTTGCCACGTTTGATGCGCCTGAGACATAGTTTGCAGATAGCAACAGTGCGATCTGCTGCAGATATGCTGAAAAAGGCCCAGACAGCTGAGCTTTGGGGAGTGGGCCAGGGGAAAACAGCCGCAGAATGTGATGGAATAGGGTGGCTGCTCTCTACTCTTTCTTGATGTTGGCCTCCTTTGGGATTGTGCCGCCTCACTTTCAGTTTCCTTCTCTGCTCAAACCGGCACCTAAGTCGCATCAGTGACCTCATCATTATCATTACCACTGGAGACAACTTGGTAATACGCTGGGGCTGGGGGAACATGAATGCCAATTTGTTTAGTGCCCCGTACACACGGTCGGAAATTCGACCACAAAATCCGTCTGATTTTTTCCGACGGATTTTGTCTGGGGGAACATGAATGCCAATTTGTCTACGACGGGACTAAGTAGACGCTAGTAGCCAATAGCTTTGGTCTTGTAATGTGATCTGAGCATGTCTCTCTAGGCTCATGTTCCTGTCATCCTCAACCTCAGAATTTCCGACAACATGGTCCGATTTCCGTCGGAAAATCCGACCGTGTAATGGCTGGGCATCATCCAGGAGCAAGTGGCTGACGTTGTGGTCAAATAACCCAGCTGACTCCTCCATGGCTGATGTTGGGGCTATGGCAGAAATAGATGTGGACAAGGAGGCAGGTTTATCCACTCTGGCAACTGTAGGGGACTTCACACTTGTCTCTGTTTGTGTAACAGAGGATGAGGCGGATGAGGAGGGTTTAGTAAGCCAGTCCACCACCTCCTCTGTATGCTGTGGCTGGATAGCATGGACAAACTCACTAAACAGAGGAAATGATGCCCTGCCTGAGGACTAACCACCACGTTCACCTTTGCCTGTGGACACATTTGTTGCTGGCCCTCTTACAGTGCCAAAGGAATGTCTGCCTCTCCTTGTTGTCCTCCCAGACATTATTGGGAGGGAGAGGGCGGTGCTTGTAAGCAAATGTAAAGAAAAAATGGAAATCTGTACGTAGATGCACGTTAATAAATGTAAAGTGGTGTTTGATGCACTTTAATTTGAGTACTCACACTACACAGACACACTCCATGGATACACTATAATATACTGCAATATAATGTGCCAAACGTACAGTGACACACAGAACTATATGGCATTAAACTGGCAGTAATGCACAAAACTATATGGAGTTAAACTGGCAGTAACACACACAGAAGTAAATGGCGTTAAAATTGCAGTAACGCACAAAACTATTTGACGTTAAACTGGCAGTAACGCACACGAAACTATATGGCGTTAAAATTGCAGTAACGCACAAAACTATATGGTGTTAAACTGGCAGTAACGCACAAAACTATATGGAGTTACACTGGCAGTAACACACACAGAAGAAAATGGCGTTAAACTGGCAGTAAAGCACAAAACTATATGACATTAAACTGGCAGTAACGCACAAAACTATATGGCGTTAAAAATTGGCAGTAACACACACAAAACTATATGGAATTAAACTGGCAGTAAAGCACACAAAACTATATGACATTAAACTGGCATTAACGCACACAACTATATGGCGTTAAACTGGCAGTAACACACAAAACTATATGGCGTTAAACTGGCAGTAACGGTAACTGTAACTGGCAAAACTATATGGCATTAAACTGACAGTAACGCACACAGGACTTTATGACGTTAAACTGGCAGTAACGCACAAAACTATATGTCGTTAAACTGGCAGTGATGCAAATAAAACTATATGGCGTTAAACTGGCAGTATCGCACACGGAACTATATGGCGTTAAACTGGCAGTGACACACACAAAACTATATGGCTTAAACTGGCAGTGACACACACAGAACTATATGGCGTTAAACTGGCAGTAACGCACACAGAACTATATGATGTTAAACTTGCAGTAACGCACAAAACTATTTGGCATTCAACTGGCAGTAACACACACAAAGCTATATGGCATTAAACTGGCAGTAACACACACAAAGCTATATGGCATTAAACTGACAGTAACGCACACAGAAGTAAATGGTGTTTAAACTTGCAGTAACGCACAAAACTATATGGTGTTAAACTGGCAGTAACGCACAAAAAACTATATGGCGTTAAACTGGCAGTAAAGCATACAAAACAATATGGAGTTAAACTGTCAGTAACGCACACAGGACTATATGACGTTAAACTGCCAGTAACGCACAAACTATATGGCCTTAAACTGGCAGTAACGCACACAAAACTGTATGGCGTTAAACTGGCAGTAACGCACACAGAACTATATGACGTTAAACTGGCAGTGATGCACACAAAACTATATGGCGTTAAACTGGCAGTAACGCACACAAAACTAAATGGCGTTAAACTGGCAGTGATGCACACAGGACTATATGGCTTTAAACTGGCAGTAATGCACACAGAACTATATGGCATTGAACTGCCAGTAACTCAGACAGAACTATATGGCGTTAAACTGGCAGTAACGCACACACAGAAGTAAATGGCGTTAAACTGGCAGTAATGCACACAGAAGTATCTGGCGTTAAACTCTTGCTATACACTAATGTAAAGATACTGACACGGTCTCACTACACTACACTGATGCTATCTAAACTGTCCCTACACTAATGTATGTATGAATGACACGGTCTCACTACACTACAGTAAAACTATCTGAGCTGTCCCTACCCTAGCTGCACACTATGCAAAGCTGGATGATGGTCCTCCTCACTATCCCTAGACTGACACTAAACTAATATTCTACACTGACAATTGAAGCAAAATAGCACAGTATAGCACACTAACTAACTAATAGCACTGAACAGAGCCCTGTTCTAGCTCTCTCCACGCCAAAATCCCACTAAAAATGTCTGCCATTGAAAGAATACTTTTATACTCTGGGGTGAGAATGAGCCATGATTGGATAAAGTCATGATGTCCCAAAATACCAACAAGCCGCTCTCTTCGGTCCTCCCAAGACCTCCTCCTCTCTAGCTCCCTTGTCACCTCTTCCCATGCTCGCCTCCAGGATTTCACCAGAGCTTCTCCCATCCTTTGGAACTCTCTATCCCAATCTGTCTGACTGTCCCCTAATCTATCCATCTTTAGACGATCCCTGAAAACCCTTCTCTTTAAAGAAGCCTATCCTACTTCTAACTAACACTGTTTTACTTCCTCCGTCAGCTCATCCCCCCACAGCTATTACCTATTGTATCAATTGACCCTTCCTTTTTAGATTGTAAGCTCTAATGAGCAGGGCCCTCTGATTCCTCTTGTACCAAATTGTAATGTAATTGTAATGTCTGCCTTTATTTTTGTTAAGCGCTGCACAAACAGTTGGCGCTATATAAATCCTGTATAATAATAATGATGACAGTGTCCAATCATGACTCTGACAGTGCTCTGTGGCCTGATTGGCTGAAGCTTTCACTGCTTCAGTCAATCAGGGCTTGCAATGCACTGTTCAGCGCCGCAATGCATTGAAATTGACAAACGGTCAAACGACCCGTTTGTTCGGATGTTCGCTGAACGTCCAAACAAAAGTTTCACCTGAACCTATGCTCGGGCCAAACCTTTCACCCATGCCTACTCAGCAATTCAATCCCTGTACCTTTTTCAGAATATCACTCTGTCCCTGATGTTTTTCCTGAAGAGAAGTGGCTTCTTTGTTGCCCTTCTTGACACCAGTCCATCCTCCAAAAGTCTTTGCCTCAATGCGTGTGCAGATGCACTCACATCTGCCTGCTGCCATTTCTGAGCAAGTTTTGCACTGGTGGTGCCCTGATCCTGCAGCTGAATCAACTGTAGGAGACAGTCCTGACACTTCCTGGACCTTCTTGGGTGCCCTGAAGCCTTCTGTACAATAATTGAACCTCTCTCCTTGAAGATCTTGATGATCCGATAAATGGTTGATTTAGGTGCAATCTTAGTAGCAGCAATATCCTTGCCTGTGAATCCCTTTTTGTGCAAAGCAATGATGATTGCGCGTTTCCCTGCAGTAAACCCTGGTTAACAAAGAAAGAATAATGATTTCAAGTACCACTCTCCTTTTAAAGCTTCCAGTCTGTTATTCCTTCTAACTAGCATTACAGAGTGATTTCCAGCCTTGTCCTCGTCAACACTGACACCTCTGTTAAGGAGAGAATCACAGACATGATGTCAGCCAGTCCTTTTGTGGCAGCTCTAAAACGTAGTGGAAATTTTTTTGGGGGATTAACCACTTGCCCACTGGGCACTTAAACCCCCTTCCTAACCATACCAATTTTCAGCTTTCAGTGCTCTCACATTTTGACTGACAATTACTCAGTCAGGCAACATTGTACCCATATAAAAAAATGTTGTCCATTTTTTCACACAAACAGAGCTTTTTTTTGTTGGTATTTGATCACCACTGGGTTTTTAATTGTTTGCGCTATAAATTTAAAAAGACCAAAAATGTTGTAAATAAATGCATTTTTCTTCATGTCTGTTTAAAATTTAAACTGCTACGTTTCTTTTGTAAAAAAAAAATAACCCAATTCAGTCTATATTATTTGGTCTTTGTGAAAATTATAGAGTCCACAAGCTATGGTGCCAATCACTGGAAATCAATCACACCTGATGTACTGACAACAGTTCTTGAGACCCTAACAAGCCAGGAAAGTAAAAATACCACCCAAATGACCCCTTTTTGGAAAGTAGACAATCCAAGGTATTTTGTAATGATGGGCATGATGAGTGTTTTGAAGTTTCAAATTTTTCCCACAATTCTTTGCAAAATTAAGATTTTTTTTTTTTTTTTTTTTTCACAGAATTCTCACATTAACAGGTTATTTCTCTCACACATCATATGCATACCACAAATGACACCCCAAAATACATTCTGCTACGCCTCCTGAGTATGTGAGACTTTTACACAGCCTGGCCACATACAGAGGCCCAACATGGAGGGAGAACCATCAGGTATTCTAGGGACATAAATTACACATTTAATTTTTTGACTACTTCTTACACTTTTGAAGGCCCTGGAGCACCAGGACAATGGAAATGTCCACAAAATGACCCCATTTTGGAAAGTAAACACCCCAATGTATATTCTATGAGGCATAATGAGTCTTTTGAACATGTCATTTTTTTCCACAAGTTTTTGGAAAACATGGAAAGAAAATGAAAACCGATGAGCACAAATGAGGCATGGATGAGCATGAATGAGCCATGGATGAGTCATGAATGAGCAATGGATGGGCATGGATGAGCCGTGGATGGGCATGGATGAGCCATGGATGGAGCATGGGTGGAGCACGGATGGAGCATTGATGAGCACAGATGGAGGATGGATGAGCCAGGGAAGGATGGAGCATGGATGAGCACAGATGGAGCATGGATGAGCCAGGGATGGATGAGCACAAATCAGCACTGTGGGCACTCCAGAGACAGCCCGCAGCGCTGCTGCACCCGGCTCCCCCCTCTCCTCGCACACTGTACCGATTGGTGCAAGGAGAGGGGAGGAGCTGCACAGAACATGCTCTGATTTGTTGACAACTGATCGCTCCATCATTGGACAGAGCGATCACGTGGTAAAGGGCCACTGTCATTGGCCCTTTACCGTTCCGTGACGTGCCAGTTCCTGGTGGACCCGACGGTCAAGGACATTCCCGGGAGCACGATTCTAGGAGGGCATTCATGGACGCCCTCTCCGAATAAGCCGACCTCGCTGTAGCAGTCTTTTGGCTATGGCCCGGTCGGCAAGTGGTTAAGTTCATTTTCATGACAAAGAGGGACTTTGCAATTAATTGCAATTCATCTGATCACTTTTCATAACATTCTGGAGTATATGCAAATTGCCATCATAAAAACTGAGGCAGCAGACTTTGTGAAAATGTATATTTGTGTCATTTTAAAACATTTGGCCAGAGCTGTACATACAATATGCAATAATTGGATAAGCATATCAACAAGGATGCTGCAAGGATTAACATTTAAGAAGAAATACAAACAAAAGATTACATGTAGATTTATTGTTGCATGTCTGTACTTCTTAGAGAGATAAAACATAGCCCAACAAGTGTAATTGATCTGAGCTGATCAAACCATGCAGGTTTAGGTGATATCCACGGTAGCTACAGGTAAGCCTTATTATAGGCTTACATGTAGTAAAAAGTGGATTGTAAGGGTTTACAACCACTTTAAAAAAAAAATCACATAGGGGGGCAGGATCTGGGGGCCCCTTGTTAAAGGGGGTGTGACGATCCAGGGTGATTAAGCTCTAGTGGTGCATCCGAGTTGAAGAAATCGTGTCAGTCCGACTGCATTTTCAACAACCAGCATTCAACCTTCCTGGCTAAAACACAGCACTCCTGCTCAGGCCTTACACCTTAGGCCTTGGTCTGTCTTCCCCGGACCTGATGTTCAGCACCTCTGTGCTTGCAGCTTCATGCTGCACTGGCTCCCTCCTGACTCCTAAGCCAGAACTCCTGTCTGCCGGGTGGAGCTGTCTCCAAGGATGAGCACTGACCTTTATTCCTGGGATGATTATGAAGCCAGCGCACAGGTGTACAATTAGCAAGCCTACCAAAATCAGGCATAAGCTGCTCATATGCATGGGTCGCATCTCCACAGGGGCTTCCAGATTCAAATAAGCTGGTGGTTGTGGGGGACCCCAAAACACCCTCCCCCTGTTGAGGGCATGTGGCCTGGTATGGTTCCCCCTCACCCCCCCCTTTTCTTATTCTGCCAGGCTGCTTGCTCAGATAAGGGTCTGATATGGATTTTGGGGGGACCCCACTCCATTAAAAAAAAAAATGCCGTGTAGTTCCCCTTAAACTCCATAACAGACCCGAAGGTGCAAACCGAACGTGAACATGCGGTGTTCGGCCCATTCCTTTCAAAGTCCTGTGTTCCCTGCTGGAGTAAACAGTTAGGACTGGAGTAAACAGTTAGGACTTGTTCACATAGCAGTGAGAAGTCAAGCCTTTCCCCATCAGATTTTTGTTACATGAAGTGAGAGACAAGGACAAAGCAGAACAGCATACACGTAGCTCTCTTTTGGAGGGACAGTCTTTTGGGACCATGTCCCTTTGTCCCTCTTTCCTCCTTAGTTGTTCCTATTATTTTTGGCCTGATATATAGACTACCACTCTAAAAAATGTACTGTTTATCACAAGGAAATGCATTATCCTTTCTCTCAACCTCTAAATTATTGCAGATGTTATTGTGAAAAGACAGTATAAAAGAAAAGTGGTGGCGAAATCTGTTTAACCAATTTTTTTTTGCATATTAATTCTTCAAGGTCCACATAATTGGGGGAGTGGAAGGGGAATGGCCTTTGCCTACACACTTTGTGCTACATTGTGTCACTCTTTCCCATCTCAGAAAGTTGGGAGATATGCATATAGGTTCTCTAAAGCAAAACAATACATCTGCCGACACAAAACATGAAAATAATTGATGCCAGAATCTTGTGGCATCTCTCCCTCGTGTTTTTTTCAATCAGTTTTTTGCAGACATTGTATACAGTTTTTGCATAGAACACAATTCCTTATGTTTTCCTTCCCTGCTCTCCGTTTCTCAACCAGCCATGTGCATAGAGCCTAAAGCAATAATTTCTGCAGAGGTGCTAGTTACAAAATGGAAATTAAAAATCGAATTTCACATTTTGCGAAGATAGAATCCCATTTAAAGAATGATGTGCTTTTCTATGATGTTCCAGCTAGTATAAATAAATAATTAACAGTGCATTAACTGTGACCTGAAGTGTGCTAGATCTGGTCATTTAAAACTCTACTATTTCCACTCAAAATTAACGGCGCAAAATAAGGTCACAGTTTTTTCCACTGTATAATTTACTGTGTATAGTACAGAAAACTGCAATTTCATGGTGTTGTACCATGTAATAGCTAGTAAAAATTAAAGAGAGACAGTACACCTGTTTTATATTTACTTACTGTTCTTCAATAAAGTCATAAATAAAGAGTTCACTGTGGACAACTTTTACACATGTAGCCAAATACCCGCAGGCTAGAGGAGCGCTCGGGTTTGCTCCACCAACCTGAAATTATAAAAGTGCAGCGCTTAGGTAAAAGGGAATTGCAAAAGTGAGTAGTGGGAAATGTGTCCCTAAAGTGCAATAGTGGATAGTATAAAGGGAATGAGTGTTCCTGTTTTGCATAGAGCCACATAGAGGATTCAAACTCTATGGGCGAAAATGCATGCCAGGTGTATTAATAATAATCACTCATATATCTTATATATATAGTGAAAAATTATGATAAGATGGCCCAACAATAAGGAGGGTCACGTTCTCATCAGGTGAAGAAAAACAAGATAAAACACAATATAATAAAATTATATGTAGCCCTGTCTCCTAACACAGATTTAGAGTGTGTTCATACAGGTCCTGTAGGGGTAAACTGTGCGATTTGGTATCAAAAATAAACTATAAAGGTGTAACAACATGTGCGACTTTTCACTATCTTAAAAAACGCATAAACAATATGATCGTTGGGTGCAAACACAGATTTGAAGTGTGTTCTCACAAGCTCTATGTAGGCAAACTGTGCGATTTCGTAAGAAAATGCAAAATAAGAATGTAACAACAAAATGTGCAACTTTTCTTATCTTAAAAAATATATGAAAAAATGTGATCATTAGATGCAAACTCACTCAAGGAAAGGTTGAAGAAGTGTGGACCGTTAGGCCATCTTAACAGGCTAACACAAATCCAATAGGCAAAAAAGAACTGAATTCTGATTTGCTGTACCCAATTGTGATATTACCCAATGAAATTAGAGGCAGTCATAAAATTCACTGTAGTGAACTAAAACATTGCTGGATGTTTGCCTAAAACGCAAGGGTTTCTTAATGTCAGACAAAATATGCTATTCAAGAAACGTATATATACATGAATCATGCGATTTTTTTCAAAAATGCATATAGAGATGGCAGATATATACCGCTATGTTTGAAAAAACAGATTTATCAGTTCTATAATCAACCAATCTTAGTGGCAGTAGTGGGGTCTGTTCACAAAATGAAGGTGACTCCAAAGAGTAAACTCCTCTTGGTAATGTTCAATCGGTCAGCTGTGTTCTACCAGTGGTAAAGTGCTATTTCACAGTCAGCCGTGAATGGAATTTTTGAAGATGTAATTACAAGAGGGGGTAATGGTGTAGTCCCGAGATGGTAATCAGTGGTTGTAGCCAGTTCTGACTTGAAAAGGGATCAACTTTCTCTTTAGCATAAAATGTGGAATAATCGAGATACTCTTACCAGAGTTGGTGGACTCACAGACCTCTCGGTGGTGAGTCAGACAAGCGTGTTACCGGATCCACCGGATTTCAAGAGGTAATGCTGAAGACACGTACGACCTTTGAGGGTTTTCCGTTTGCTGCAGCAGAAGGAGTCTCCAATACTCACCCCCAGCAGACTCTCCAATTCCAGAGGGGAGAGGTGAAGGGACTCGGGGAGATGTTCTCTAATATGGGTAGCTCATACAGACAGGAGAAAAAAGGGGCGAAAAAACAAGGAAAGACTCCTCGTAGTGTATTACCACAAGACAAAAAAAAAGGGGTTTTATTTGGGATTTTGAAATCACAAACAGAGAAATAAAATATTTAAAAAAAGCTTTCTTAAAAGGAGCAAAAAGGTGGCTTAGGCAAGCATTTAACCCTACATGTTTCGCCTGCATAGGCTTCAACTGGGGTACATGCCTGCCAGCCACACTTGCGCCATGTATATACGACATTTAATGACCTCATAGGTCTCACCTGTCAGTGCGCGGTTTCCCATTTCCGGTAATCCTATTTGCGCTTCAAAGCATGCCAATGGGGGTAAGGGGATTGGAATACATAGAAAACCAAGCCTCAGATTTTTCGTGCTACGGTCCAATCATAGCTAAGCTATGTCTCGTGGGACACCCCTTCCCTATGACGCGAGTCAGGAGGCCGGGCGGGCGGGGGGACGCCAGCGCAACACACGCCGGTATGTCCACAAACTATCATCCAATCAGAAATCTGTGACGCACCGCGCCATACGGTGCTACGGTCCAATCATAGCTAAGCTATGTCTCGTGGAACACCCCTTCCCTATGACGCGAGTCAGGAGGCCGGGCGGGCGGGGGGACGCCAGCGCAACACACGCCGGTATGTCCACAAACTACTATCCAATCAGAAGTCTGTGACGCACCGCGCCATAGAACGGAGCCGCGTGATCTACGTCATCACGTTCCCGAGTCCACAGCTCGTCTCACTGTTCTATACTGCTGACAGGGATGCCATGGCAACCGAACGCTTCATAGGCGAAGGGCTGCCACAGTGCAAACAAGTGGAGTGTGATAATAGTGCATTAAAGCTGAATGCCTTATAGCCAAGGCGTTTATGGAGGGCTTAATTCATGAGAATTAACATTTAACATGGGTAACCCATATTCAAATGACGTATATTACTACGGCCTTAGAGAGTGGAGAAAGAGTATTACGAAAAAGTGATGTGATACAGAAAGAGCAAAATATAACATGGGGAAAAAAATTTGAAAAAATATTTTTTATAAAAGGTTTGTAATTAAAATTAAAATTAAAATTAGGATATAGAAACCCACGATGAAGTAGGTTTATAGGGAGAGTCCAAATTAAAGGGAAACTCCTGGACAATATAATATATAAATAGAAATTTTTTGTTGGTAATTATCCCAATGTTTTATTATTGGATGACCGGAATTGAGGATACACCTACTGACTGCATTCTAACATGGTGTATCTAACCCTCAACTATGTGGCTAACGTTTTATGCAAACATTCTTGTGCATGGAAAGTGGGCATTCAGGACAAGTTTCCTTTGTACAAAAATAATGCTAGTAGCTTGACATGCAGCTTCAATAGATAATTGATTCCATCCTGTCATCACATACTAAAAACATCAAAATATATACTAGAAGAACATGTGACATAAATGCAGAAATTGTAGCGGAAAAAACTTCATCTAGGTGGAGTTGGTATGATGAACCATTGGTTAACAATATATGCTCAGTGCTGTGAAGGGCATTAAGATTTATTGATGAAGGCATTCACGTCCCAGTCTATATTAAGGCCATGGGGCGTGTAACTCTTTAATTGATGGATCCAAGTTTGGACACGCCTCTAATGCTTGGTTCTCCCCTCCAGTGTGGCATAAATTTATCTATAGCCTGGAACTTGGTTCCTCTAAGGTCTTTATTATGGTAACGGAGAAAGTGTTTGGGGACACTGTGGTCTGTGCGACCTTTTTTGATACCTGCAATGTGTTCATTGCATCTAACAGAAAAGGTGCGGATCGTCCTGCCTACATATTGTTTGCCACAAGGGCAGGTAATAAGGTATACCACAAATTTAGTTTGACACGTTAATAGATGTTTAATCTTGTGTTCTTTGCCCGTGGAATTGGAAATAAAGGTCTCAGTTTTCTTTCTCCCTAAGGAGTTATGCAAGCAGACGTTACATTTGCGGCAGGGAAAAAATCCATTAGTATTAAAGAAAAAAGACGGAATCAGAGGGGGATCAGGCACACTCGGAGCAATCTGTCCTCCAAGTGATGGAGCTCCTCTATAGATTACCCCAGCTTTTTCGGGCAAAAGGGGTCCCAAGATATGGTCGTTCTTAATGACCTTCCAATGGTTAGAGATAATATTTTTAATTTGTTTATGTTGTACTGAAAAATTGGTCAGTAACGACCACTTATGTCGGGAGTCTTGTGTTTTTTTCGGGCGGTCCTCAAAAAGTTGTTCTCTATTAAGCAATGAAACGTGTTTAATATCCTTGTCTATACCCAATGTATCATATCCTTTATCCTCAAATCTTTTTTTGATTGTTTCTGCTTGTAGGAAAAAGTCGGATAGGTTTGTACAGTTTCGTCGGATCCTAGTGAGTTGGCTGCGAGGAATTGATTTCAGCCAGGCTGAGTGGTGGCAGCTATCAATTGGAATGTATCCGTTTCGGTCGGTCGTTTTAAAAAACATTTTGGTGATCAGTTGGCCCCCCGAAACGGATATCTCTAGATCCAAAAAGTGTATCGTAGAGGTACTGACCTCGTATGTTAATTGGATGCCTGCCTGGTTGTCATTTAGAAAGGCCATGAAATTATCCAAGGAGTTTTGATCACCTCTCCATAGGAGGAGGATGTCGTCTATGTATCTAGCCCTAAGGGCTATCTCCGGCAGTCCCTGGGCATAGACGACATCCTCCTCCCACTTGGCCATGAAGATGTTAGCCAGGCTGGGGGCAAATTTTGCCCCCATGGCAACACCCTTTTGTTGCAGGTAGAACTCCTTGTTGAACCAGAAATAATTATGTCTGGTAGCGAACTTTAATAGGTCCATAATGAACCTTTTTTGAGTTCCTGAAATCGCTCTATCTCTAGACAAGAATGAGTTAACCGCTGTGAGGCCCAAACTATGAGGTATACTTGTGTAAAGTGCTGTCACGTCAGCAGTAACCAAAAGGAGATCCTCGCTGTACTTAATTTGTCTCAACTTCATAATGGTGTCTTTAGTGTCCTTTAGATATGAAGGTATTGTTTTCACCAGTGGTTGCAGATGGTGGTCTATATATTTTCCGATGCGGGACGTGATGGAATCAATCCCGCTAATAATCGGGCGACCGGGAGGGTTAGTAATGTTTTTATGTACTTTTGGCAAGTAATACATCACCGGTATTCTTGGAACTGTAGGAATTAGAAAGTGTTTTTCCTTTTTGTCCAGAATGCCCATGTTAAATCCTGTGTCAACAAGATCTACTAAAATTTTCTTGTAGTCAGAGGTGGGGTTCTTTGTGAGACGTAGATATGTTTCCGTGTCACCAAGAATCCTCATCATCTCTTTGTTGTAGTCAGTCTTATCCAAGACCACTATCCCTCCTCCCTTGTCCGCGGGTCGGATGATCAGATCCTTCCTTTCACACAGTTGTTTTAATCCTATTTTTAAATTAGGATCACTAAATATTTTTTTGGGGGGAGTTTATCCAAGTCTTCCAGGACTAAGTCCCTAAATACTTTAATGGACGGTGCTATAGGGACAGGGGGATTGAAGAGTGACGGGTTTGAGAGCCCTGTATGAACCATCTGCGAGTTAGTATCAGATGTGTGTAAAGTCCTGGGGTTCGATGCAATATACCTCTGTATATTCATCTTTCTTATAAATTTTTGGATATCTATAAAAGTAGAAAACTTATTCAGTTTTTTGGGGGGGGCGTATTTCAAGCCTTTATTTAAAACTAAATTCTCAGATGGAGTAAGAGTGGTTTTGCTAAGGTTGAAAATGCCACTATTGTCTAAACTCGCTTTCTTTTTCCGGGCGCTCCGCCCCCCTCTGGTGCCCCGTTTGGTTCTAGATTTGATTTGCGTCCTTCTAGTGTCCCGGGAAAACCCCCCGTGTAGGTGGGCCCTGGTTGATTGTAATTATAGTTAAATGGTGATCTGTTTTGATAATAGTTGTCTCTTTCAGAGTAGGCATATTGAGAATAGTGGTTTTCTCTAGATCTGTTTTCTTTAAGTGGGGAAAATCTGTTTTGAGTATAGACAGGTGTTCGTGGAGGGTAATGGTCATAGTAATCATCATGACTTGGTCTCCTTCTTTGGGGGGGTATTTCTTGTTTATAATATTGTTGGGGTTGACCATTGTCTCTATTGCCCCTCCCTTTTCCTCTGTTACCCCTCCCTCTACCACCGTTATTGTATTCTCTTCTCATTTCATTATGATGAGAATCTTTGAATCTGGGGGTTTGGGGATGGGGGTGAGGATGGTAGTACGTTTCTTGTACAACATTTGAATATTGGACATTTTTGGAGGAAGAAGGTTGGGATGTAGATGCTCTCTGAGTATGTTGTCCCGAGATTTCTAGGGATGATTGTTCCATTTCCACATTAGTTGGAAAACTTTCTTTGTTTTGCCAAATAAAAACACATCCGGTTTTATAATCGTTTACATCTCTTGTATATTTTTTCAGTTTTTTAACTCTTTGCTCTCTCTCTTCTTTTTCTAGATGGTTTTTTAAATTTGTCGACATCGTGATATATTCTGAAGTAGGTTTATGTGGTAAAAGTTTGTCCTTGATTTCTTTAATCTCCTTATCTATAGCTATTCTCTTATTTCTTTTCTTCTCAGTCAGAAATCTTAAAAACGCAACACCTGCTTCGTTAAAATAATGAAACCATGATTCAAATTCAGATTCATCTTGTTGTGGATGTACGTTCCACCTGAGACCTCTGGGAACCATGCCCTCCTTGGCATACTGTTCCAAGAAGGCTATATCCCATTCTAAGTGGAGCTCTGATGTCATGAGGTTTTTTAAACGCAGGAACAGACCACCTATTTCAGTGTCTGGATTTAAGGTGGTGAAAACACCATCAATATTGAATGATCTACTGGAGCGGTATTCAAACACATCCATATTAGATTGGATACTTTCTGTATCACATCACTTTTTCGTAATACTCTTTCTCCACTCTCTAAGGCCGTAGTAATATACGTCATTTGAATATGGGTTACCCATGTTAAATGTTAATTCTCATGAATTAAGCCCTCCATAAACGCCTTGGCTATAAGGCATTCAGCTTTAATGCACTATTATCACACTCCACTTGTTTGCACTGTGGCAGCCCTTCGCCTATGAAGCGTTCGGTTGCCATGGCATCCCTGTCAGCAGTATAGAACAGTGAGACGAGCTGTGGACTCGGGAACGTGATGACGTAGATCACACGGCCCCGTTCTATGGCGCGGTGCGTCACAGACTTCTGATTGGATAGTAGTTTGTGGACATACCGGCGTGTGTTGCGCTGGCGTCCCCCCGCCCGCCCAGCCTCCTGACTCGCGTCATAGGGAAGGGGTGTTCCACGAGACATAGCTTAGCTATGATTGCACCGTAGCACCGTATGGCGCGGTGCGTCACAGATTTCTGATTGGATGATAGTTTGTGGACATACCGGCGTGTGTTGCGCTGGCGTCCCCCCGCCCGCCCGGCCTCCTGACTCGCGTCATAGGGAAGGGGTGTCCCACGAGACATAGCTTAGCTATGATTGGACCGTAGCACGAAAAATCTGAGGCTTGGTTTTCTATGTATTCCAATCCCCTTACCCCCATTGGCATGCTTTGAAACGCAAATGGGATTACCGGAAATGGGAAACCGCGCACTGACAGGTGAGACCTATGAGGTCATTAAATGTCGTATATACATGGCGCAAGTGTGGCTGGCAGGCATGTACCCCAGTTGAAGCCTATGCAGGCGAAACATGTAGGGTTAAATGCTTGCCTAAGCCACCTTTTTGCGCCTTTTAAGAAAGCTTTTTTAAATATTTTATTTCTCTGTTTGTGATTTCAAAATCCCAAATAAAACCCCTTTTTTTTTGTCTTGTGGTAATACACTACGAGGAGTCTTTCCTTGTTTTTTCGCCCCTTTTTTCTCCTGTCTGTATGAGCTACCCATATTAGAGAACATCTCCCCGAGTCCCTTCACCTCTCCCCTCTGGAATTGGAGAGTCTGCTGGGGGTGAGTATTGGAGACTCCTTCTGCTGCAGCAAACGGAAAACCCTCAAAGGTCGTACGTGTCTTCAGCATTACCTCTTGAAATCCGGTGGATCCGGTAACACGCTTGTCTGACTCACCACCGAGAGGTCTGTGAGTCCACCAACTCAGGGCCGGTCCGTCCCGGGGTGCACGGGGTGCAGTGCACCCAGGCGCCACAGAGGTGGGGGCGCTGGAGCGCCAGAGTGCTCCGCTCCCTCCTCCTCTCCTTGTCCGTAGGCGGCGCGGCTCTCTCCGCCTGTCGCGGCCGCGGGAGCGGGCGCGCAGTGACGCCACGGGGGGGTGGGGCGCGCCGTGGCCGAGCCCGACTTGTTGAGAACAGAGCGCGTGTGAGGCTTGTGCTGGTGGGCGGGAGGCGGAAGTTAAACACAGGAGGAGTCCTGTGTTTAACTTCCGCCTTCTGCCCACCAGCACAAGCCTCACACACGCTCTGTTCTCCACCCGGGCGGCGCGGCTGCACACTGTCCTCTCCAGCTGCCGCCCGGGTGGTTTTAATTAGCCTAGGGGGGAGGTCTATACCAAAGTGGGGGGGGGGGGTGTTTGTCTGGGGGGGGTCTATACTAATGTGGGGGGGGGTTGTTTGGGGGGGGGGGGGGGTCTATACTAATGTGGGGGGGGGGGTTTGTCTGGGGGGTCTATACTAATGTGGGGGGGGGGTTTGTCCTGGGGGGGTCTATACTAATGTGGGGGGGGTTTGTCCTAGGGGGTCTATACTAATGTGGGGGGGGTTTGTCCTGGGGGGGTCTATACTAATGTGGGGGGGGGGTTTGTCCTGGGGGGTCTATACTAATGTGGGGGGGGGGTTTGTCCTGGGGGGGTCTATACTAATGTGGGGGGGGGGGTTTGTCCTGGGGGGGGGGTCTATACCAATGTGGGGGGGGGGGGGGTTTGTCTAGGGGGGGGGGGTTTGTCCTGGGGGGGTCTATACTAATGTGGGGGGGGGGGTTGTCCTGGGGGGGTCTATACTAATGTGGGGGGGGGTTTTGTCCTGGGGGGTCTATACTAATGTGGGGGGGGGGGGGGGGTTGTCCTGGGGGGTCTATACTAATGTGGGGGGGGGGGTTTGTCCTGGGGGGGTCTATACTAATGTGGGGGGGGTTTGTCCTGGGGGGGTCTATACTAATGTGGGGGGGGGGGTTTGTCCTGGGGGGGTCTATACTAATGTGGGGGGTGGTTTGTCCTGGGGGGGTCTATACTAATGTAGGGGGGGGTGGTTTGTCCTGGGGGGGGGGGGTCTATACTAATGTGGGGGGGGGGGGGGTTTGTCCTGGGGGGTCTATACTAATGTGGGGGGGGTTGTTTGTCCTGGGGGGTCTATACTAATGGGGGGGGGGGGGTGGTTTGTCCTGGGGGGGTCTATACTAATGTGGGGGGGGGGGGGGGGGGTCCTGGGGGGTCTATACTAATGTGGGGGGGTGGTTTGTCCTGGGGGGTCTATACTAATGTGGGGGGGGTTCGGGGGGGGGTCTATACTAATGTGGGGGGGTGGTTTGTCCTGGGGGGGTCTATACTAATGGGGGGGGGGGGGGTCCTGGGGGGTCTATACTAATTTGGGGGGGGGGGGTTTGTCCTGGGGGGGGGGGGGTGGGGGGGGGGGGGGGGGGGGGGGGGGGGGGGGGGGGGGGGGTCTATACTAATGGGGGGGGAAGTTTCTCACTGGGGGGGGGGGGGGGGGGGGGGGGGGGGGGGGGGGGGGGGGGGGGGGGGGGGGGGGGGGGGGGGGGGGGGGGGGGGGGGGGGGGGGGGGGGGGGGGGGGGGGGGGGGGGGGGGGGGGGGCGGGGGGGGGGGGGGGGGGGGGGGGGGGGGGGGGGGGGGGGGGGGGGGGGGGGGGGGGGGGGGGGGGGGGGGGGGGGGGGGGGGTTTGGGGGGGGGGGGGGGGGGGGGGGGGGGGGGGGGGGGGGGGGGGGGGGGGGGGGGGGGGGGGGGGGGGGGGGGGGGGGGGGGGGGGGGGGGGGGGGGGGGGGGGGGGGGGGGGGGGGGGGGGGGGGGGGGGGGGGGGGGGGGGGGGGGGGGGGGGGGGGGGGGGGGGGGGGGGGGGGGGGGGGGGGGTCTTGGGGGGGGGGGGGGGGGGGGGGGGGGGGGGGGGGGGGGGGGGGGGGGGGGGGGGGGGGGGGGGGGGGGGGGGGGGGGGGGGGGGGGGGGGGGGGGGGGGGGGGGGGGGGGGGGGGGGGGGGGGGGGGGGGGGGGGGGGGGGGGGGGGGGGGGGGGGGGGGGGGGGGGGGGGGGGGGGGGGGGGGGGGGGGGGGGGGGGGGGGGGGGGGGGGGGGGGGGGGGGGGGGGGGGGGGGGGGGGGGGGGGGGGGGGTCCTGGGGGGGGCTCTGGGGGGGGGGGGGGGGGGGGGGGGGTGGTTTTAATTAGCCTAGGGGGGGGGGTCTATACCAAAGGGGGGGGGGGGGGGGGGGGGGGGTGGGGGGGGGGGGGGGGGGGGTCTATACTAATGTGGGGGGGGTTGTCCTGGGGGGGGTCTATACTAATGTGGGGGGGGGGGGGGGTTTGTCCTGGGGGGGGGGGGGGGGTGGGGGGGGGGGGGTCCTGGGGGGGTGGGGGTGGGGGGGTTTGTCCTAGGGGGGGGGGGGGGGTGGGGGGGGGGGGGTCCTGGGGGGGTCTATACTAATGGGGGGGGGGGGTTTGTCCTGGGGGGTCTATACCAATGTGGGGGGGGGGTTGTCCTGGGGGGGTCTATACTAATGTGGGGGGGGGGGGTCCTGGGGGGGGGGGGGGGGGGGGGGGGGGGGGGGGGGGGGGGGGGGTCTATACTAATGGGGGGGGGGGTTTGTCCTGGGGGGGGGGGGGGGGGGGGGGGGGGTTGTCCTGGGGGGGTCTATACTAATGTGGGGGGGGGGGGGGGTGTCCTGGGGGGTCTATACTAATGTGGGGGGGGGGGGTCCTGGGGGGGGGGGGTCTATACTAATGTGGGGGGGTTTGTGGGGGGGTGGGGGGGTCTATACTAATGTGGGGGGGGGTGGTTTGTCCTGGGGGGGGGGTGGGGGGGGGGTTTGTCCTGGGGGGTCTATACTAATGTGGGGGGGGTGGTTTGTCCTGGGGGGTCTATATTAATGTGGGGGGGGGGGGGGTCCTGGGGGGTCTATACTAATGTAGGGGGGGGGTTTGTCCTGGGGGGTCTATACTAATGTATGGGGGCTGGTTTGTCCTGGGGGGGGTCTATACTAATGTGGGGGGGGTTTGTCCTGGGGGGTCTATACTAATGTGGGGGGGGTGGTTTTGTCCTGGGGGGTCTATACTAATGTGGGGGGTGGTTCGGCCTGGGGGGGGTCTATACTAATGTGGGGGGGGGTTTGTCCTGGGGGGGTCTATACTAATTTGGGGTGTTCGTCCTGGGGGGGGTCTATACTAATTTGGGGGGTTCGGCCTGGGGGGGTCTATACTAATGTGGGGGGGGGGGGTTTGTCCTGGGGGGGGTCTATACTAATGGGGGGGGGGTTTGTCCTGGGGGGTCTATACTAATGTGGGGGGGGGGTGGTTTGTCCTGGGGGGTCTATACTAATGTGGGGGGGGCTGGTTTGTCCTGGGGGGTTTATACTAATGTAGGGGGGGTTTGTCCTGGGGGGGTCTATATTAATGTTGGGGGGTCTATACTAATGTGGGGGGGGGTTTGTCCTGGGGGGTCTATACTAATGTGGGGGGGGGTGGTTCGGCCTGGGGGGTCTATACTAATGTGGGGGGGGGTTTGTCCTGGGGGGGTCTATACTAATGTGGGGGGTGGTTCGGCCTGGGGGGTCTATACTAATGTGGGGGGGGTGGTTTGTCCTGGGGGGTCTATACTAATGTGGGGGGTTCGTCCTGGGGGGGTCTATACTAATGTGGGGGGGGGTGGTTTGTCCTGGGGGGTCTATACTAATGTGGGGGGGTGGTTTGTCCTGGGGGTCTATACTAATGTGGGTGGCGGGGTGGTTTGTCCTGGGGGTTTATACTAATGTAGGGGGGGTTTGTCCTGGGGGGTCTATACTAATGGGGGGGTTTGTCCTGGGGGGGCTATACTAATGTGGGGGGGGTATGTACTAATGTGGGGGGGGGTTGTCCTGGGGGGTCTATACTAATGGGGGGTCTGTACTAATGTGGGGGGGGGGGGGGTTGTCCTGGGGGGTCTATACTAATGGAGGGGGGTGGTTTGTCCTGGGGGGTCTGTACTAATGGAGGGGGGTGGTTTGTTCTGGGGGGTCTGTACTAATGGAGGGGGGGGGTTTGTTCTGGGGGGTTTGTACTAATGTAGGGGGGGAAAGGTTTGTCCTGAGGGGGGTCTATACTGATAAAGGGGGGTGTTTTGTCCTGGGGGTCTATACTGATGGGGGGGGTCTGTCCTGAGGGAGGTATTTATACTTAGTGAAGGGTCTGCACTGACGGAGGGGGGGTCTATACTTAATGGAGTGGGGTCTGTACTGAGGGACGACTATAGTTGGTGGAGGGGGGGTGATACCATGTTTTACTGCACCAGGTGACACCAACCCTAGTGATGCCACTGCAGCTGCGGGCTCTTATTTCCCCTCTCCCTCACCTCCTCGTGCGCTGCTGTACTAATGAGCGGCGCACTATGTTTCTTCCCCCGCCTTCATAACGGCCAGGGAAGAAAAAACAAAGGAGCAAAGAAAAGGATTGTGGGACATGTGGTCCCAAGGACTGGCAGCCCCACTGTAACACGGAAACTGCAGCCCAAACAGCATGCTCAGCTGAATGGGAGAGAGAAAGCCAGGAGCCCGGGGAAGCTTTCAGGGAAGGGCACCCAGGACTCCAGAGGGAGAGGGCAGTGCTGAGAGAACACCATCAGAGAGAGAGAAAGCCACACAGCCTGGCGCCATCCCTGGTGGAGGAAGGAATGGAGTCATTGCAGGAATACAGATCTGGGCTCTACCCAACGGAGTCGCCACGGGCAATTCAGAGTGAGCTGACTCCTGATCAGAGGAACCGTTGTTGCTGTATCGCTGGGTCAGGTGAGAGGGCCGATCGGCCATTATTTACTACCATCTCTTGTAACATGTCTGCAGTCTCTGACCATCTCCTGTAACATGTCTGCAGTCTCTGACCATCTCCTGTATTGTGTGCAGCCTGACCATCTCCTGTACTATGATTGCAGTCTCTGACCGTCTCTAGTATCATGTCTACAGTCTCTGACCATCTCCTGTACTATGTCTGGGGGCTCTTTCTAATAGACTCTCTAACAGAAGCCCCCTCTGTGTGCATCAGAGAGACTCCCCTCTAGGTCTCATTAGTGTACGCTCTTCCTGTATTTTCTTTATTGGTAAAAGATCATGGGAGGATCCCAGGGTAACGAAGACTTCTTACGGGTACATCTCTGTGTTGAAGTCGTTGTCATAGAAACATTTGTAAAGGGGAGGAGTTGGTAAGATGACCACGCCCACGTGGGGGCGCCAGAAATATTTCTGCACCCAGGCGTCTGTGTGACCCTAGGATCGGCCCTGCGAAAAACACTTCAAAACTGTGTGTTGCACCCAACGATCATATTGTTTATGCGTTTTTTAAGATTAGTGAAAAGTCGCACATGTTGTTACACCTTTATAGGTTATTTTTGATACCAAATCGCAGTTTACCCCTACAGGACCTGTACGAACACACTCTAAATCTGTGTTAGGAGACAGGGCTACATATAATTTTATTATATTGTGTTTTATCTTGTTTTTCTTCACCTGATGAGAATGTGACCCTCCTTATTGTTGGGCCATCTTATCATAATTTTTCACTATATATATAAAATATATGAGTGATTATTATTAATATACCTGGCATGCATTTTCGCCCATAGAGTTTGAATCCTCTATGTGGCTCTATGCAAAACAGGAACACTCATTCCCTTTATACTATCCACTATTGCACTTTAGGGACACATTTCCCACTACTCACGTTTGCAATTCCCTTTTACCTAAGCGCTGCACTTTTATAATTTCACGTTTGTATACAATTGAGTCTGATTGGTGTGCCAGCAGCTATATTCTTGTCTAAGTTTTGGCGCAGTGTTTTTTCCAACATTTCCAGCTTGCTCCACCAACCCCCAAGCTCCCGGCCGCTGTGCTACTGCAAAGGCTGTGGAAGTTCAGCTACAGCTCTTCCCTGCTGCTGCTCTTCCCCCCACTACCTTACAGAGACAGAGTAGCCCTACAGTCCTCCACTGCATACAATTTAAAGAGACAGTAGCATGTGCACCAGGGCACAGACAGGCCCCAACGTTAGCTGGCTTTAATTTGCTAATCAAGCTCAAGGTACTCTACAGCCATCCCCAGAGGTACCCCTCTAAGGAACCTGTACATCCACCCATCTTAGGCTCAGAGTGCACTCAAGTACACTTTTTGACTAGTTATTGACAAGAGTTACAGTGGGACATTTTATGCTGCTCTTATTTATGCTCTTTATACCAGTTTTTAGTCTTACTGTCTAGGTTAATTTACATATTATAGACTAGTATTTACATTACTTAGTCTAATGCCTTCTAAAGTATTTGTGACCTGTTTATTGGATTGTGTATTGTGTTTATCCTGCCTTGCTATAATATACAGCACTTACATTATGCAGTAGTATACTAACACTTAAGTCATACGGGTGTGTGCATCTTCCAAAATATATATATAGAAAGGTTTGTTAGAGGGATAGAACAGTTTACAGAGTTGTGGCAGAGTTTCACTTCTCCATGTTCATCAGAAAATAACAACATTTATAAACATTAAAACAATGGCCCATTGAGAGATAAAATAAATCCAGCTCAGTAGATCTAGTAACGCTTTATTTCATGAAATTGTACTGCAAGACATTTAGGAACTGGCGAGCCTTAGACAAATGTGTGGTTCCCTCCACCCAGTCTATGTCTGAATAATTAAAATTCCCCATTATGATAACACTTCTCATCCTTGCTGCTAATCCAAATTGTCATAGGAGGTCTGCCTCCCCTCCTCCCTCAGGTTAGGGGGCCTATAGCATACCTAACTAATATTATTTTCCCCTTAGCTCATCCCTTTGGAGCTCTACCCATAAGGATTCCACCTCCTCCCTAGCTCCCTTAGTGATGTCATCTCTCACATTCACTTGTAGATTATTCTTGATATACAGGCATACTCCTCCCCCTTTTTTACCCTCTCCATACCTGCGATAAACGGTATACCCTTGAATGGTTGCCAGACAATCATGAGAGCTGTTGAACCAAGTCTCTGAAATTCACACAGAATCCAAATCTTTCTCGTACAACATTATCTCTATATCACCCAACTTGTCCGCCAGGCTCCTGGCATTGGTGAACGTGCCACGTTGTTTAGACCGGTCGCATACTATCCTCTTACTGGGTGTTCCGAGATTGCAACTAGGACTTGCTACTATACTTACCTTGGGTTTATGTGCTTTAGTCAACCTACCACTAAAATATTTTTTTTAATTATTTATAACAATATATTTTTTATTTTATTTTATAATTTTTTAGGAGCCCGTTGGTGGGTTTTGGTGAAATATCCCTTTTGAGACAGAGAAAAGAAAAGGGGACACAGACTCTTCAATTCCTTTCTCTGCAGCCTAAGCTGCACTGTTTTGGTTATTAGTGAACAGAGTTAGTGATCAGTATCGATCATTCCCATTGTTCATTCAGAAAAGGATGGGGCCGGTAATCTACATATTTACAGGCCCCTTCCCCTCACTCTCCATCCTGATACATTCCAGCAGCCAGCATGGAGGTGAGGGACGCAGTGCTACATGGGGTTTGCAAAGCACAGGGGGGACCCAGGCAGCACAAACAGAGGAGGGATGGAGAGGATGGCATTTTCTAGAACCAATCTGGCTTTCAGCAGCTGCAGGACGAAAACACAGCCAATTGGTTCTAGCAAATGCCACCCCTCCTGTCCAGGTCTGACTTCAAAGCAGCAAGTTAACAGGCTGAATCTCTGGGGTCCTGATCCCTGAGATCAGTGGCAGTGTGGGCTCACAGAGCAGCTGATGGTGTGTGAGCTAGGCTCCCTGTAAATGCAGCTCAGCGGCTCAGCTGAGTCAGTCCAAGCCAATCCAAACTCCCAAATCCCAGCTAGTGTCAGCATTGAAGACATTGGACCCTCTCAATTTGGCACCTCCCCTCAAGTTGGCACCCAGGGCATGTGCCCCCCTGCCCCCCACCTAGTTTCGGCTCTGGCTTGCTGAAGGCTTTCATCTAGAATTTCTGAATTTAGCAAAGTTACAATGTTTACTTAATAGCATTTATAGTTTACTAAACGCATTCATCTTGAATTGCTCTTTAAAGTGCAACTGTGCCCAGACTACGTACTTTATATAATAAAGTGTATTCTTATTATTTTGTAAAATTATACAATTTGTAAAGTGTCAACACCGGATTTGAGAGTCAGTGTTCACTTTAGAAAATGTGACTTTGCTGTACATTCGTATGGCAGCTGACCTCAGAAGTACAATTATGGTCAAGACATTCAAACTCTTTGATAGTGAGAGAGACATTCTGGGGCCATGCTGGCGTAGGGCCTAAGGTGACCACCTTAGATGGTCACACACAATGAGCTACACTGCTTGCAATTTTCTGTTTTTATATACTTTAAAGAAATACCACTCTGCATTAAACCTTCACCAAGTGACTCAGAAGAAAATACAAAGAACCCCATACTAGCAGGATTAATAGAAAAAGAGAGGGTTCCCCTGGGTGGACTTTTTAGGCAACACACGTTGTAGATAATCTATCTGATTTATCTAAAACGTGTGTTGCCTAAAAAGTCCACCCAGGGGAACGCTCTCTTTTTCTATTATGAAATTTGGATGTGGCACACAATAAGCATTATATCTGCCATTTGCTCTTCTCTCTCTCATACTAGCAGGATTGGTCTATTGGCTCTTTTTAATTTTATTTAATTTTTAAAGTGCTAGCATTCCTAGAAGCTGCTAAAACATAAGTGCATATTTTCTCCATCCAAATATATTTCCAGAACGTTTCATGCACTTATCATTCATTTTAAAGTGGTTGTAAACCCTTACAAACCACTTTGACCTATAGGTAAGCCTAGATTAAGGATTACCTGTATGTCCAAGAAATATCTCCTAAACCTACACGGTTTAGGAGATATTTGCTAAAAGACAGGCACCGCTGCCTACGCACTGAGCATGCCTTAGATAGCGGCGATATGCCGCTCGTGTCGGCTCCTGTGCGCATGCACGGGAGTGACGTCATCGCGGCTCCGGCGAATCACAACGCCGTAGCAGCGAGACCAGGAAGTCACTCCGGGATACATGGCAGCGGTGAAGATGAAGACAGAGGACCGCTTCGGGGGCTTCGTTCTTAGGTAAGTTATTCATAATAAGCTAGTATGCTATGCATACTAGCTTATTATGCCTTTGCCTTGCAGGGTGCATTTATTTCAATTTTTTTTTTTAATTGCCTTCACTTCCTCTTTAATGTTACATTGAGCATGTAAAGCAGATAGTAGATCTTAAAGTACAACTATAGGCAAAACTTCTTTTTAGTTTTGGACAATGAAGATAGATTAGAATATTCGTCAGTTTTTAATGCTGTCTGTGCCTCCGTTAGGAAGATTCACTCTCTCTGTTTATCATCCAAAGTGAAAGTAAAAGAAAATCCCAAATTTTGTCTTGTGCCCAGAACAGTAATAGAGGGGAAATCTTCCAATGGTGACACCAGTTGTGGTGACCTGGGGGGGGGGGGGGAGTCCCCAAGAAATTCCCTTAATTTTCAGGGATTTCCTCTGATTTCCTGTTTTGGCTATGGGACGGGAAGTGAAGGGAAATCTCCTCAATGGGACGCAGGTGGCAAAAAACGAACTGACAGGGGTTGTGAACCTCCATTTCTCTATCCAAGTGAAAAAAAAAAGTTTTAGTATAGTATAGTTCCACGTTAAGCTAACCATGGGGCAATAAAACACAATGAACAATGATTTGTTATTTGAATTCACAGTTGTACCAATGTAAATGTATAATATAAATTACATGCCCACCTGTAGTTGCATATACATGATTTGGAAACATTGAAACCAAACACTTTTGCTATATAATGCCCATGAATGATATGAATATGATATGCAATGTTTTATACAATATTATACTACATTTTATATTATAGGCAATGTAATGTATTTTTGCAATCCCTTTTCTGTATACAGGCATGGCAGGTGGTAATTCCCACCCCCTGCAAACATGGCCACCTTGAGCAGTAGCACTGCCTGTGTGTGCGTGCCCAAACATACAAACACACACATATGCTGAGCCTTAGGTCTTATCAGGCTCAGTGTTTGCCCCTAATATATAGCAATATTTCAAAATCAGGGGTTGCAGCATACATAACATTTATTTAAATGTCTATCAGACAAAAAACAAATAGTTACATATACAGTATGAAGATGTGTTTTAATGATGCAGTCACAACCAAAGGCCCCATATATTAAGTAAATAGTGAAAATGGCTGATATTGGAGGAGTGCATTCTAGTTTGCAGTCCTTTTGGTTATACTTGAAGTATCTGGCTATATTTAACTCTTTTATAGACTTTTGTTCATGTAGACCTTGCTGTAATTAAGCTCAACTGCAGCCAATTTTTGTTCTTAATACATCTGGCTTGAATGACAACCAGAATTGAATTTAACCACGTCCCATGAGCCCAGGTCATGGGCACACCCCCTGGGGATGCATTACCATGCCCGCTTGTATTGTAGTACTGCAGCACACAGGTCATTACATGCCACCAGGTAAGAAAAGAAAAGACCTATGATATCACCAAACAGCTGATCTTAAAGTATGTATTTGGGAAAGTAAAAAAAATGCTTCCAGAAAAGAGAGTGAGAGAAGAGTAAGTTAATTATATTATACTACATTTGAACTTTATGAAGCACCCCCCTGACCCCTGGAAGATTTCCCAGACTCTCGGCACAGTCATTAACCCTAAGACACAGGGGTAGGCTGACAATTTACCTGGTGTAAATTACTTAGGCAATAGTGGGATATGAACAGATTGATGGCAGTCACTTTAGGATGCAAAACAAAAAGGAAGAGAGAGAGGTAGGGAGTTCAGAACACCCCTTATTGACCTCCAGATTCAATAGCAATAAAAAGAAGATACACCAGAAATGAAAAGAGCCTTTAAGCTGATTCCAGCATTCTGTACCTTATTAATAGAAGCTGTCTCCATTAGCAATCAGATCTTTACCCATCAGCAGCAATAGTTAGTCCTGATGATCCCATCTTAATGCTTCCCCAGGCTCTCCACAAGCTCCTCACCCAAGACCTCATGTGGCAGAATGACCTCTGGTACATCATCTAAGACATCATCTGTTCCTCTCCTGTCCTCAGTCAGGCTCCCAGACCAGAGGTACGAATGACCTCTGGTACATCATCTAAGACATCATCTGTTCCTCTCCTGTCCTCAGTCAGGCTCCCAGACCACAGAGCCTCAATTACCAGGACACACTGGACATGCAGACCTATTCTGTCCCAAGCACATGTACAGGCCTCAGGCTTTAGGCCTAATCACAAAGCTGCTCCACGCACACCCACCACAGGCCAGAGCCTAGAGGGACAACAGCAATCACTTATCCCTCCATAATAATTTATACCCCCCCCCCCCAGAATTCCCCAGTGACCATAAACCTCCTATTGATTGGCTAGGAGGAGTATGAATAATCAGAACTCAGTATTACTGTAGCTTCTCGTACTAATACCAGAGGTACCAGTGACACGTACTGGTCAAAGGAAAAAAATCACAGCTCCCCGACTTTAGGGGAAAAAACAAATAAACAAGTAGACTATAGCTCATCTAAGTTGTCTACCACCCAACAGAACTAAATTTGACTAGTAGCCCTTGTTTAGGAAAGGGTAGCTAAACTTATGGGAAGCACTTGATTATATTATGCTACATTTGAACTTTATGGAAAGCAATCATTGCATACAGTATATACAAACAAAGGTTTTTCTGGGGCTTGCTACAAATAGGCTAGTGATCTTCCTTTTAAATAAAATGGGGACATTGGAAATCAACAATCAACAGTGGGTCAAGCAAGATGACAGTAGACTCTACTTAAATTTGCCATTAAAAGTGGCAGAATATGGTGTTTCATGTGTACAAAAAAGTATAGAAGTAAACTTCAGAAAGCAAAATACCTCTATGTGTACATGCAAGGAAAGCTGCTATTGCCAGGAATCTGAGATGTACAAATGAATAAAGAAGTTAATTTGCATAATTGTATAAATATGTCTTTAGCTTGAGCAGACATAAGGGCCATTTCTGCACAAAATGTCAACAGAGATTCAGAAGATAGACGGAAAGCAAAATACACAGGACATAAGAGAAAACAGGGACAGGGGGAAAAAATAAGAGGAACGCACATGAAAAAACAGCATGTTTAATGCAAAATCTTCCAAGTAATAATTTAGAGAGCCAGCTTAGAAATATTTTGGTGGACTGTTGTTATGATAGCAATGCAAGCGAGCTGGAAACAGACTGGATTCATTCAACAAACTTTAATATTAAACAACACTTGAAATGCATTTCATGAAACTCAAAAAACACATTTAGAATGCAGCTAATGCACACTTTTTTCAGTTTTGCATAAAGTACAAAAGGATTAAAATCTTTTTTGTTGTCTATGTCCCATTAGAAAGATTTCTTTTTGTGTTCTGTTCCATAGACTCAACTGGAAGTGAAAAGAAATCTCTTCAAATTGAGAAATCTATATACAGTTGACCCCAGAACAGAGGTCCCAGATGGAAGGCTTACCCCCTGCCAGATAACGCCTGCCAGTTTTTTGGGTTTTTTTTGTTGGGTTGCCATCTGTGTCTCTTTGGGGGTTTTTTTCGTTCACTTCCTATCACACAGCCAAAACAGGAAGTAAGAGCAAATTCATCTACAATGAAGGAATCCCTGATTGTCACCAGAACTAGTGTCCCCATCGAAGGCTTTCCCCTCTGTAACTGTTATAGGGGCAACTTAATATGTGGGATTTTCTTTCACTTTCACTTTTGACTATAACTGTAAAACTGGACAGATAGAGAGAGTAAATCTCAGGCATACTAATCCCTCTTCATTCTATTCAAAACTATACAAAAAAATATAAAAAAATAGTTTTCAGTTATACTTTAACATTTTGAATTTCCCATCACTATCTTTTTCACTGACAATGGTCGCCAACAGTGTTAACTTAATCAACCAAAACAGTTTCGTCATAATTTTCATCAGTGGCATGTTTCCAGTGAGGAAAGCTAAACGAAAATTACCCCATATTTCCATCCATTGAAGAAAACGAATACGCATTTTTGTGAACAAACGAAAACGGAATAAAAATTAATTTCCGGTTTCCTTGGTTCTCCGCCTATAAAGCCTCTGAGTGTTCCCCCTCCCAGCAAGCAAGGTAGCGACCGTAGCATGCTTAGCGGTGTGGCATTCTTAGCACTGTGCAGCATTACAGGCCTTCTCAGATGACTGTCCAAAGCAATTTACATTACAGGCCTCCTCAGACCACCGTCTAGAGCACTGTACAGCATTACAGGCCTCCTCAGACCATTCAGAGCATTCCCTGTGCATTACAGGCCTTCTCAGACCACCTTCCAGAGAGCGTACTTTGCTTAAACCTTAAGGGAACATTAAAACTGAGCCGCACCAGGCGTCGGCGGTAAAGCACTGCTATTTTTAGCGGTGCTTTACCTTTGTTTTAGCTGCACTATTCAGCCAGTAGTGGGGTGCTTTTAACCCCCACTAGCAGCCAAAAAAGGGTTGAAAAACGCCTGAAAAGTGCAGCCGCAGCGCCGCTTTGCTGGTGCTTTGGCGGCGCTGCCCATTGATTTCAATGGGCAGTGCTGATTTAGGAGCGGTGTATATGCCCAATCCTCTGTCTGGACAGTGCTGATTGGCCCTGTGCTGATCACATGCACCTTCCCAGGAAAAAAGAACTCTAGCAATACACACCAAACTGAGCATGTGCAGCCTGACTCCTAATGCTCTGTTCTATCAGTAGATGGGTTGGAGTCAGTTAAATAAGAGGAGGATCAGAGAGACAGGATCACACAGCCTTTATACACAATGCAGAGGATTAACCTCTTAGGTTCCACAGTGCAAATGAAAGGATGTCACCATGTCAGGTCAAGAAAGTGTAGTTGCCACATCCCTGATATGTGATTCAGAAAAAGAGAGGTCCCCCTTCATTGGGACTTTTTAAGGCAACATACACTTGAGTAATGCAAAAAAATCTAATTTATTAGATATACATAAAAATATCTGATCATAAAAATGATCGATGGTTAAAAAACAGAGTTTGTACAAAAAATATACACATATGAAAAGCCACAAAAACAAAAAAACAGCAATTTACATAAAAAGTATGACAACAAAATAATAATACTCTCTAGTATATAGTAATTCCCAGTACCCAACGCGTTTCTGGTTAAACAGCTTTGTCAGAGATATAAGATAGGAGATAGGAGTAAGTATAGTCACAATTTGTTTTTACATGCAAACTGATTCCATAAAGGAAAAATTTACTACTTTTTGCGATTTCGGCATGCAATTTGCATTGACATCTGTGCAGAAACCCGCACAGATGTCTGTTAAATAGCCGCCGAATTCGGGACTGACATGCAAGAGTGAAATCGTGTGAGTTCAGCTGAACTCGCAATGGTTCATTCCCGCAGCTCAGTGTGAACCTGAGCTTAATCTGAGAACCTGAGTTTCCAATCAGCAGGGAGCATGGGCTTTACTGATTGCAGAGCTATAGGTCTGACTCAGCAGAGGGCAATGTTGGACCTTTCCACTGCTTCTCCACAGAGGGCAAGGGCTTGTTAACATTTACAATGCCTTCGGGTGAGCAATTTGCAGTCCATAACTTTTCATAGAAATGTATAGGCTAAGCAAAAAAGAACACATGAGAGTATATTATACTCAAAAGGGGAATATTTTAAGTTTACGCCACATCCTATAATAAAGGATCTGGAAAGGGGGGTCCCCTATGGGTTGGACTTTAAAGGCGTACAATTCGTAACCCCAAATAGAATGAAAATTGTTGTATATTGAAATATCATTTATTACAAAAAAGGCAAAACATAAAACAATAGAAGATTTCACACATATATAACGATGTAAAAACACCTGGAAATTGTTACAGCAAAAACTTGATATAGTACAAACTATGAATGCGTTTTATGTCATCTTCTCACACTGACGCGTTTCGGATATAAATGCTTTCCTCCTTCCTCAGAGGTGAGACTATAACATCATTCCTATTATATAGAAGAATGTCAAGGTCAGGTGGTATGTGCAAATCTTCATATAGTAATTACATCTCAAATCAAAAAGATACAGTTAAAAATAAAGAATATATAAAAAACTCACATGAAGGGTATATCAGGTATAGAGACATTCCAGTGTAGTTTAAAAGAAAGACGGCTGGGAGGAGGAGCTTCTTCAGTTTACAGCCTTCAAAGAGGTCAATTAAGTATCAAATGTGTATAGATGTTTAATCAGCTAGCTGGAGCTCAGTGATAACTCCAATAGTTGAGTATAGTACATCTATCCCAAAAAGGGAGTGATCGTTCAGGGGGCGCCTGTAGAGCACACTGGGGTCGGAAAATATCGAGAGAGAACCCTATAAGGTAGAACATATAGATATATGTGTCAGGTAGCAAAAACTTTCTGGTAACATAAAGGGCATATAACGCCGCTGATCTGTACCTGTTTGATGGGTCTTAACTTCAAATCCTCAATGCTCAGGTTGGAATATCCCCGAATTAGACAGTATCAGCTGCTGACTCTAAAAGGAGATTATCAAAGATAACGTTTGATAGAGCGGAATACATGGGCGGTGAATCCCCCCACATAAAGCCTATATATCCCTGTGTTCTAATATTGAACGATTTTAATAATACATAGGATAATATGTATGTATGGGACAAATGAATCCCCCACTATATAGGGGGGAGCGGTGTCCAAGATAAGAAAGACAGCATCAGACATAAGGGAAAAGTAAATAGTTAACTTATACAAAGCTCTATCTGAATGCTAGTATGTTGATGGTGGCAATGCCTAATGGGGTCCCCCATTCGCTGCAAGCCTGAGCTGAGTTTAAACCAGAGAGAGCCACATGGATTCCATAAAAGATACAAAATGAAGAGGATTGATTACCTTGTGTTGACATCCCGCTGTTCGCCTCCTCCTCAGACTGGCAATTGCAAGTTCTGAGTGGGGCAAGCAGCGTGTATATGTGTAGATTCCAGCCCCTCAGCCAGCTGTATCAGATACAGCTGATTGCTGAAGGGCATGGAAATTGACGGATCTCTCTGGGTCCGGCCCCCCGAGTGCTGCGCGCGCACCCGGGTCCCGCGCACCAATGAATGGTTACGCAACGTGACCCGGGCACGCCCACAGCTCCCGCCGGCACGCTATGCTTCCCCGGCGAACAGCGCATGCGCGCCGGAGGAGCAATATGGAGTCCCGGCGTCATAAGACGACGGGAATTCCTCTGTTGCCATCGCGTCCATAGAGAGATGGGTGGGACGGCTGGGCGTGCCGGGCGGCCTACTGGGCGTGATCCCTCATTTGTACGATCAAAGTATTTGAAGTGTAGTATAAGTGATGGATTGAAGCTCCTTCATCCAGGCGTCACACAGCGGGGGATACAATCTGGAAGCACAGGGGAGAGGGGGAGAGAGACATCATGAATACAAATGGATAGCACCAGTCATTGAATAATTACATGGATGTTATACAGGGTATTATACATCATATAGTAAATGTATAAAACAGACGGACATGAATGTTATATGCAGAAAAGGAACTTTGTATATGTTATGAAACTCTATATTACTGACAGGGTACAGCAACAAGAACACAAAAGGGGAAACTTTTCCATATAGGTTACTATAAAAGGAAACGTTGTACAGACACATTCAAGGGAAGTATGCAAATCATATGAGTGTCCGGGTAATAGTGACATCGTATAGCATTCGCATAGAGTGTAGAGATATAGCCCATATCATAGACGTAGGTCAAGACCGGGGGGACTATATTTTAAAGTTAGTGTTAAACCGTACTTTAATATAAAATACGGTAAAATTCAAGGGGTTATTTCTCCATCCCTCCGGATGAGAAACCCTCAAGAAAGGGTTTGAACCAAATTGCCTCATTCAAGCCGGGGGCTTGGTTTGCCTTTAGCTTGAAGATCCAACGTGATTCCAGTTGGAGGAGAATTTTATTCCAATCTCCCCCCCTAGGATTGGGGTGGATACGGTCTAGAATGAGGAACTTGATTTTGGGGAATTTGCCCGCATGGACAATGGTTGTATGCCTTCCAAGTGGAAGGTCAGGGTCGCATGTTTGCATACTATGAATGTGTCTGTACGCCCTTTTCCAAAATTCCAGTTTTGTCTTCCCTATGTAAAAACATGAACATTCACATTGCAATAGGTATATGACTCCTAGAGTCTTACAGTTCGCAAAATGCCTCGCCCTGAATATCTTACCATCAGGTAATTTTGGATTTTTTTCCACCCACATAAATTTGCAGTACCTGCAAGATCCACATCTATATGTGCCTTTATATTTGCAGTGAGCTTTCCTGTCTATGTTAAATTCACTGCTGGTGATCTGATCTCTCTTTCTGTTACCAGAAAGTTTTTGCTACCTGACACATATATCTATATGTTCTACCTTATAGGGTTCTCTCTCGATATTTTCCGACCCCAGTGTGCTCTACAGGCGCCCCCTGAACGATCACTCCCTTTTGGGATAGATGTACTATACTCAACTATTGGAGTTATTACTGAGCTCCAGCTAGCTGATTAAACATCTATACACATTTGATACTTAATTGACCTCTTCGAAGGCTGTAAACTGAAGAAGCTCCTCCTCCCAGCCGTCTTTCTTTTAAACTACACTGGAATGTCTCTATACCTGATATACCCTTCATGTGAGTTTTTTATATATTCTTTATTTTTAACTGTATCTTTTTGATTTGAGATGTAATTACTATATGAAGATTTGCACATACCACCTGACCTTGACATTCTTCTATATAATAGGAATGATGTTATAGTCTCACCTCTGAGGAAGGAGGAAAGCATTTATATCCGAAACGCGTCAGTGTGAGAAAATGACATAAAACGCATTCATAGTTTGTACTATATCAAGTTTTTGCTGTAACAATTTCCAGGTGTTTTTACATCGTTATATATGTGTGAAATCTTCTATTGTTTTATGTTTTGCCTTTTTTGTAATAAATGATATTTCAATATACAACAATTTTCATTCTATTTGGGGTTACGAATTGTACGCCTTTAAAGTCCAACCCATAGGGGACCCCCCTTTCCAGATAACTTTTCATAGGGTGTTTGACAAGCAACTGAGAGGTAATATGTCACCTCCTCACCACCTATTTTAACTCTGTCAATCCCACACCACCGTGCTGCAACTACATGCATGTGGTTTTCAGGGCAGTTGCAGTGCAGCCCCATTCACTTGAAACGAGATGGGGGTATAATTCTTGATGAAGCCACAAAGCAAAACATCAAGGCCATGACATGTGTACATTCCCCTCCAACAGCTGTGTTCAGGTAACAAGTGGCACTAAAATTGCTGCTCAAACCCCAAGCTACAATTGTAAACTAGGCGCAAGGGTCCTATTATGCAGCTGCTGACAGGAGACAGACCTTTCTACTCAGGCTGTTTTCTTTCTTATGCCCTGTACACACAGTCAAATTTTCAGATGGAAAATGTTCGATGGGAGCTTTTTGTCGGATTTCCGACCGTGTGTAGGGTCCATCAGACATTTTCCATCGGAATTTCTGTCACACAAAATTTAAGATCTGGATCTCAAATTTTTCCACAACAAAATCCGTAGTCGGAAATTCTGATCGTGTGTACACTATTCCGACACACAAAGTTCCACGCATGCTCGGAATGAAGCAGAAGAGCCGCACTGGCTATTGAACTTAATTTTTCTCGGCTCGTCGTACGTGTTGTACGTCACCACGTTCTTGACGTTCGCAATTTCCGACGAACTTTGTGTGTCCGTGTGTATGCAAGACAAGTTTGATCCATGGATTTTGTTGTCAGAAGGTCTGATCAATGTGGGCCTTTGCACCTGATGTACCTGTAATATACTTAGCTGATTTAAAATGAAGATTCAATTGAACATTAGAAATACAACTACTAATGCATTATTGATTACAGAACTGCATTTATATGCGTGTTTAATAAACCCAAGTTCATTTTAATTTAATGTCTGCCTAGAGTTCAGCTTTAAAGAATTAACAGCATTTAAAAGCCATAGTAAACTTCCACAATTTCATTTTATGAGCCACTGGTTTTGCTTTTTTGTATGCAAGGTACAGCAGTGCCTGGATACAAATGACTTATCAGCTTCATGTTGCTTAAAAGGAGAATTCACGGGGTCTACAACTTCACATATAAAATTTGTTTTTTATTCAGGCCATTGTCTGACATGGGATTCATTTTTTGTTACATGCCTACAGGCCAAATTATGTAAAGTGGGTGAAGAGGTAAGTAGTGGCTACAAGCCCTAACCCCTACTGAACACTGTTAAATGTACTTTCCTATTAAGGAATATGTTACAGTACTTAGCTTGATCCTTTTAAGTGAGGACAAACTTTGTTAAAATTGATCGTTCTCATTGGATATGTTTAATCTTTAGGTTGAGTAGTCAAGTCCCGAGCCTCTCCAGGCCTAATGGTGACCTCCAGAGTTAGGGACAGCTGACATCCTTCTGTGTAGAGTGGGTTACGAGGCATGGTGGGTGTAATGTAAGGTAGATTATTGGGCGCCAGACACTTCTTGAATGCAAAGAGATTTTATTTTCTCTTAAACAGAACTGTGGGAGAGAGTGGTTGCAATGTTAATTAGCAGACTCCGAGACTTCTATAGGTAAACAACCATGCAGGGAAGGCACCCAGCCAGGCACCACGTCTGCATGTGTAGAAACGCTGTCTCCTATGGCAACAGTCTTGAACAGTTTCTAACAAAATCTGTAATGAACTCTTTCACTTCCTCCACAATCTGCTTTTTAAATCTTTACTCAACTAAGCTCCCAGTCTATAACTTAGACCCACTGATCCACTGCCACTGGATCTCCTTAGCTCTTCCAATCTTCTCACAAAGTATCTTCCTCAAGCGTCACCCTAGCTTGGCACTCACAGACACTCTTCAAGCTTCACCCCACTGGCCTGCTCCGTCCCTGGCTTAGCACACAATAATGCTCTGCAAGCATCACCTTCACTGGCTGAGTCCCTAGCTTGACCTCTGCTGAAGTTTCCCAATTCTTCACCATCCCCGGTTGACGAGAATATTGCTCTTGTACTTGCTTCAGCTACTCCAGTGGTCCCTGGTAATAAGGTGGATGGTCCCTTAGTGGCGACAGCTTCCCCTCTACCTTTGACCACAACAGGTTCTTCAACTGGCAGAACCATTATTTCTGGTTGGACCAACCCTATGCTGCTCCCTTGCTTCTGGATAGTCCCTAGCAGCCAGATGTTACCGGGATAGGCCTCAGGTCTCTGGCCTAGCAGCCCAGGGCAATAAGACACACATCCACCCAGACAGCCGTCCAGGTGGCACAGAACCCCGATCACCTGACTCCACCCAAATAAATAGGTTCTCCAGCAGGCCAAGGGACCCAAGAAAATCCCTGCTCATTGGCTGAGACACCCATTCATTCCTAATCTGTCCTTGCTATGCCCTTGTCTTATCTAATGTCACCAGATACCTGGCCACCTAGCGACAGAAGAGAGAAGTGCAGCAATTGCAGAATTAGGGTGAAATCAATTGGCCAAGGCAACTATCACTTGGCAGATAAATTTAAGCGCAACCCTGCCTAAACATCAGGGTGCTACAGTTGTAATTTAGCATCACGTTATAGGCTGCGGAAACTATTGACATATAATATTGATAATATAATGTAATAATGCTGGCCATTTGTTTCCTTACTTTTGTATGTTTATATTTGAAATTATAATAAAACTTTATTGTAAAAAAAAATAAATAAATAAGGGAACATGTTAGAAATAATGATTCTGTTCATGGTAAGTGGCAGCAATTCAATAGCTACAGAAGCTTGGATTTATTGAAAGAAAATAGAACACAAGGTTTCATAATATGGAATTCTAAACTAAAACATGTTGACTACAGCAAGGACAAGCTTACAATTAGGGTTTGAAGTAGGGCTAATGGCTTTATCTTTGATGGTCATGCATGATACATCTATATTTTACACAAGGTCATAAACTATTGAAGAGCTAACCAACTAAAAAAAAATGCACATTTTGATTGTGACAAACAACCAGCTACAGATAGGAATTTATATATGCAATATTTAGCTAACATACCTAAGCAAATTGTAAGTCATGGTAGAGCTTGAAGGACAGCCATTAGAGTTACAACATGTTATATCATAATATTTCAAGGATAACATACTTACTAGGGTGTATAGGAAACTCCAGACTTACACCTGTTCCCACTTATCCCAATCCCATAATCACCTAAAATAATAGCCCTACTTCAATAGTTTACGCAAAATGTGTGAACACCCATGCAATCCGATTCCTTTACCATTTCACTGTTCGGACTGCGATTTGCGAATCGATCTGCGGGTGTAATTAACTTAACATTGACACCGGTAGCGGTTTGCAGAGGGCAGTGTGAACTGCCTGTGAGTGACATTCGATGCAGGAAACCAGACTGGAATCGCAATGGTTCCTGCATCTTACAAGTGTAAACCCAGCCTAAAGGGGTTAGTTTTTATTCTGATATATTTTATTGTTAATTTTCTAGCATTTTACAAACTAATACATAGAAAAAACAAAGAGACGGCCCCAAGCAAGAGCACAAACCCTTTGACATAGCGTACCAGTAGGTGAGGGGCAACATAAACAATAAGGACAGTACATTAGTAAGCATACATCCCAAATATAGATATCCAGTTAAGCTTCAAAATTCATGCTTCAACATCATGTAGTTATTATAACCCTAATAAAGGACTGTGACCCTACTTCTAATGTGGCTTCTTAAAGTGGTTGTATACCCTCATTTTTAATTTTTACCTACAGGTAAGCCTATAATAAGGCTTTCCTGTAGGTAAAATGAATATCTCCTAAACCTGTACGGTTTAGGAGATATTCACTTTGCATGCAGCCGCTGACGTCAGTGGCACATGCACTGAATGCCCTGCTGAAGGTCTGGCAGATGCTGCCGGACCTTGCCAGGAAGAAGACATCATCCCGGCTCCGGCCACTAACAGCGTCGGAGCCGCGAACCCAGAAGAAACGCAGAGGGAAAAATGTCGGCTCCCTCTACGTGGACCGGGCTATGACACAGGGACCTCGTTCTAAGGTAAGTATTTCATAATGAGCTAGTATGTGGTGCATACTAGCTCATTATGCCTTTGCCTTTACAGGGTTTTTTTTTTTTTACATGTGCAGGTATACAGGATGGAGAGCGTTTGTGAACAGCAGTTTTCAGCTCTTTCCACAGATTCTCGATTGGATTCAGGTCTGGACTTTGACTTGGCCATTCTAACACCTGGATACGTTTATTTGTGAACCATTCCTTTGTAGATTTTGCTGTATGTTTGGGATCATTGTCTTGTTGGAAGATAAATCTCCGTCCCTCTTTCAGGTCTTTTGCAGACTCCAACAGGTTTTCATCCAGAATGGTCCTGTATTTGGCTGCATCCATCTTCCCCTCAATTTTAACCATCTTCCCAGTCCCTGCTGAAGAAAAGCAGGCCCAAACCATGATGCTGCCACCACCATGTTTGACAGTGGGGATGGTGTGTTGAGGGTGATGAGCTGTGTTGCTTTTACGCCAAACATATAGTTTTGCATTGTGGCCAAAAAGTTCGATTTTGGTTTCATCGGACCAGAGCACCTTCTTCCACATGTTTGGTGTGTCTCCCAGGTGGCTTGTGGCAAACTTTAGACGAGACTTTTTATGGATATTTTTGAGAAATGGCTTTCTTCTTGCCACTCTTCCATAAAGGCCAGATTTGTGCAGTGTACGACTGATTGTTGTCCTATGGACAGACTCTCCCACCTCAGCTGTAGTTCTCTGCAGTTCATCCAGAGTGATCATGGGCCTCTTGGCTGCATCTCTGATCAGTCTTCTCCTTGTCTGAGCTGAAAGTTTAGAGGGACAGCCAGGTCTTGGTAGATTTGCAGTGGTCTGATACTCCTTCCATTTCAAAATGATCGCTTGCACAGTGCGCCTTGGGATGTTTAAAGCTTGGAAAATCTTTTTGTATCCAAATCCGGCTTTAAACTTCTCCACAACAGTATTACGGTCCTGCCTGGTGTGTTCCTTGGTCTTCATGATGCTCTCTGCGCTTTCAACAGAACCCTGAGACTATCACAGAGCAGGTGCATTTATACAGAGACTTGATTACACACAGGTGGATTCTATTTATCACCATCAGTCATTTAGGACAACATTGGATCATTCAGAGATCCTCGCTGAACTTCTGGAGTGAGTTTGCTGCACTGAAAGTAAAGGGGCCAAATAGTTTTGCACGCACCACTTTTCAGTTTTTTATTTGCTAAAAAAGTTAAAAATATCCAATAGATTTCGTTCCACTTCACAATTGTGTCCCACTTGTTGGTGATTCTTCACAAAAAATTTACATTTTATATCTTTATGTTTGAAGCCTGAAATGTGGCAAAAGGTTGAAAAGGGGGCCGAATACTTTCGCAAGCCACTGTAAATCAGACACCGTAAAGAATAGGATAAACAGCTTTACAGATATACGTGTACTTGAATCATGCTGCATTTATTCTTGAAAATGTACAAATTATACAAAAAATTTCATGTTTTTAAATTTAGCTGTAATTATGCTTCAAACGTACTAAAACAGAAGGGCGCACCGACCTTTGTGCATTACCACTAAAAAGGCTTTATTAAAATAGATAAAAACAGCAAAGTTACTACTCACAAACGAGTACACGGTACAGGCAAAAACGTGGATAGATGAACACGTCCACTGCTATGAACTTCCAACCTCGATTCTTGGTTACCGGGAGGATCTGATGGTTCCTCTAGTGAATGGCTGACGCGTTTCAGGGGAGTACCCCTTTCCTCAGAGCCTATAAGCGGGCAATGGTCTTGTCTGACAAGACCATTGCCCGCTTATAGGCTCTGAGGAAAGGGGTACTCCCCTGAAATGTTTTTGCCTGTACCGTGTACTCGTTTGTCAGTAGTAACTTTGCTGTTTTTATCTATTTTAATAAAGCCTTTTTAGTGGTAATGCACAAAGGTCGGTGCGCCCTTCTGTTTTTCTTGTTTCCTTAGTGTTATGAACACCCATTGTTCAGAGGAGGGCTGCAAGATTTTGGACATTGCCTTGAGGAATTTTACATATATACTTTTTCATGAACCAAGAGACTAGACACCAGAGCGCAGGAGAATTTGTTGTGTGTCAAACGTACTAAAAGAACTGTGGCAAACTGTTATTGCATAAATGAGATGGACAATTTTAGAATGGAAAATACTGTATATTTATCAAAACTTTCTGTAGATCTCGATTTACCACATCAGTATGGGAGCATTTGAGGATAGAGAAACCAGTAATAAATCCATTTTATGGTGTGGTGGTAGATAGCGGACCGAAGGATCCTGAAGAGTTGGCCAGGGGTTTCTGGTAAAGTTCAGATTTTCCACAGAAAAATAAAAGAGAGGGTGGTAGGAGAGCCCTTATAGTATAGTAGAATAAAAACACTGAAATAGTGCTTACACAATAAAAGGAAAAAAGGTCAAAATTGACTTAACACTGTTGAGGCTGCGGTCACTCAGCTAGGGGGGAACACATTGCCTTCCTAGTGTATGGGTGGGCAAAATCTGTCTCCACGCAGGGTCAGTGTGGTCCCTCTCTATGCCTCAGGCATTCACATCCTGGGTGCTCTTTGGGGTTCTTAGGTACTGTAGATGAACAAAGTGG
>CM053026.1:640840537-640875302 GCA_028564925.1 Lithobates sylvaticus
GGCGCAGGAATGGGCCCTGCTGTGAACTATTAGATCAAGATTTGTAATTACCCGCCCCTGTTAAACAGGGGCTGAAAAATTGTGCCTTAGGCACTGGTGCTGGTGCCACAACACTGCAACCCCTCACAGAGACTGTACTTGGAGCACAGCAGTCACACGTGTTGCGAAGCATTTTTTTAAAAAATTGTAAGTACACGCCCCTGTTAAACAGGGGCTGAAAAATTGTGCCTTAGGCACTGGTGCTGGTGCCACAACACTGCAACCCGGCCCTCACAGATACTGTACTTGGAGCACAGCAGTCACACGTGTTGCGAAGCATTTTTTAAAAAATTGTAAGTACACGCCCCTGTTAAACAGGGGCTGAAAAATTGTGCCTTAGGCACTGGTGCTGGTGCCACAACACTGCAACCCGGCCCTCACAGAGACTGTACTTGGAGCACAGCAGTCACACGTGTTGCGAAGCATTTTTTTAAAAAATTGTAAGTACCCGCCCCTGTTAAACAGGGCTGAAAAATTGTGCCTTAGGCACTGGTGCTGGTGCCACAACACTGCAACACGGCCCTCACAGAGACTGTACTTGGAGCACAGCAGTCACACGTGTTGCGAAGCATTTTTTTAAAAAATTGTAAGTACCCGCCCCTGTTAAACAGGGGCTGAAAAATTGTGCCTTAGGCACTGGTGCTGGTGCCACAACACTGCAACACGGCCCTCACAGAGACTGTACTTGGAGCACAGCAGTCACACGTGTTGCGAAGCATTTTTTTTAAAAATTGTAAGTACACGCCCCTGTTAAACAGGGGCTGAAAAATTGTGCCTTAGGCACTGGTGCTGGTGCCACAACACTGCAACACGGCCCTCACAGAGACTGTACTTGGAGCACAGCAGTCACACGTGTTGCGAAGCATTTTTTTAAAAAATTGTAAGTACACGCCCCTGTTAAACAGGGGCTGAAAAATTGTGCCTTAGGCACTGGTGTGGTGGCATGGATCATTGAGGAGGAGGAAGAGGATAGTCAGTGAACATAAGAGGACAGTCACTCAGCATCAGCATAGGCAGTCTTGAAGGGATGTGACATTAAAAATTATTCGGTTATATCCGCCTCAGGTGCCTGGTAGCTGGTGGTGATCCAAGACTGATTCATTTTGATGAATGTCAGTCGATCAACCGAGGCGGTGGACAGGCGCACCCTATGATCAGTCACAAATCCTCCAGCAGCACTGAATGTGCGTTCGGAAAGAACGCTGGAGGCAGGACAGGCCAGTAGCTCAATTGCATACTGTGCAAGCTCTGGCCAGTGATCCATCCTCAGGACCCAGTAAGCCAGAGGATTTTCGGTGGGAAAGGTGTCCAAGTCTGACCTTGCCCCAAGGTATTCCTGCACCATGTATATCAGACGCTGGCGATGGTTGCTGGAACCGATCATACCTTGGGGATGCGGACTAAAAAAATTGTCTGAACGCATCGGTCAGACGTCCACTTCCCCACCGCTCCTTCTGCCACTGACCGAAGGCTCAGCAACTCGTCGCCCAGGACCAGGAGTTTGTTGCCTCCCAGTTTCTGGGATCGCGTTGCACAGACCTTTCTGCAAGGCCTCCCTGAGATTTCTCATCATCTGCTCCCTCTGCGACGGCAAGATAAGGTTCCGCAACCTTACCCTTGTACCGCGGATCAAGGAGAGTGGCCAGCCTGTAATGGTCCCTCTCCTTGATCCGAAGAACACGAGGATCCTTCCGCAGGCTTTGCAGGATCTGGGAGTCCATGCAGCGTAGGTTAGCTGAGGCATTCGGTCCGGAAGTCTTCTGGGTCACTGAGGATGACATGATCGCCAGCCACCTCCTCCCTGCCACGTACAAGTCCACTGGCCTGTTGGGACTGTACATCATCCCCAAAAGACTGCTGCTGCTGATGCTGAGTGCCAGGCTCCACCTCCATGCTCACACAATCCTCCTCCTCCACCTCCTCCTCCTCCTCCTCATCCTCTGCCTGTGTGATGGGTGGGACAGAAGGAACAATGTCCGGATAAAGGGGGCCTTGAGAGCAAGGAAGTCCTCCTCTTCCTGCCTCTGTTCTGCCTCAAGAGCCCTGTCCATTATCCCACGCAGCGTATGCTCCAACAGGTGACAAGAGGGACAGTGTCACTGATGCATGCACTGTCACAGCTCACCAACCTCGTGGCCTCCTCAAATGGTGAGAGGTCAGTGCATGCATCCCTGATCATGCTCCACTGACGTGGGGAAAAAAACCAAGCTCCCCTGACCCTGTCCTGGTGCCGTAGTCGCAAAGGTACTCATTGATGGCCCTCTGCTGCGTGTGCAGTCGCTGCAGCATGGCCAACGTTGAGTTCCACCTGGTGGGCATGTCAGATATTAGGCGGTTCTTGGGCAGGTTCAGCTCCTTTTGCAGCTCAGTCAGCCGAGCAATGGCATTATAAGATCGGCGGAAATGCCCACAGACTTTCCTGGCCTGCCTCAGGACATCCTGTAAGCCTGGGAACCTGCCCAAGAACGCTGCACCACCAGGTTGAGGACGTGAGCCATGCAGGGCACATGGGTGAGCTGCCCCTGTCGCAGGGCGGAGAGGAGGTTGGTGCCATTGTCAGAAACGACCATTCCTGGCTTAAGCTGACGTGGCGTCAACCACCTCTCGGCCTGCCCCTGCAGAGCTGCCAGAACCTCTGGCCCAGTGTGGCTCCTGTCCCCCAAACACACCAGCGCAAGCACGGCATGGCATCTTTTTGCCTGCGTACTTGCGTAGCCCCTTGTACGCCTACGAGCACCGCTGGTTCCAAGGACAGAGCACTGGAGGAAGAAGAAGAGGAGGGGGTGGAGGAGAGAGGTGTGTCACAACCAGTAGCAGTAGTCGCGTTTTGGAGGCGTGGTGGCGGAACAACCTCCAACACTACTGCACCTTGTCCTGCATCCCTCCCAGCTGCCAATAGAGTGACCCAATGGGGCGTGAAAGAAAGGTACCGTCCCTGTCCATGCCTGCTGGACCATGAGTCAGCGGTAATATGCACCTTACCGCTGACCGCCCTGTCCAGCGAGGCATGGACATTGCCCTCCACATGCCGGTAGAGAGACGGAATCGCCTTCCGCGAGAAAAAGTGGCGTTTGGGAACCTGCCACTGAGGAACCGCACATTGAACAAACTCACGGAAGGGGGCCGAGTCTACCAACTGAAAAGGCAGCAGTTGAAGTGCTAGCAATTTAGCAAGGCTAGCATTCAACCGCTGGGCATGTGGATGGCTGGGAGTGTACTTCTTTCTACGGTCCAGCAGCTGGGGCAGGGAAATTTGCCTGCTGCATTCGGACGTCGGTGTACTGCAAGTACTTGGTTGTGACACACCGAATTCTACACCTTCAGTCCTCTCAGAGCAGCTTTCAGAGAGGACTGAAGGTGTAGTGGGGATGGAGATCCCAGCTGAGGAGGAGCAAGGAGAGGTCCGCTTAGTTCTTTGGAGTGGGTCTTTTATGTGTGCCTGCCAACGAGCTGCATGGCAGGTCGCCATATGTCTGGTCATGCTTGTCGTGCCCAAGCGGCTGATGTTTTGGCCACGCGAGATACGCTTGAGACAAATATTGCAAATAGCAGTGGTGCGATCTGCTGCACTCGTCTCAAAAAAGGCCCACACCAAAGAACTTTTCTGATAACGTGCAGAGGCAGCGCCCTGCACAGGCGGAGCTCTGCGGTGTTGTACAGTTGCTGTGCTGGCCTCTACCTGGCCTCCAGGGGGCATCCTGCCTCGTTGGACATGTGACGCCGCATCCTCCTCCTCCTCGTCCTCCTCCTCATCCTCTCTCCCTTGAGGCACCCACGTGGAGTCACCACGTGGAGTCAGTGACCTCATCATCCCCTCCCTCTTCACCACTAGAGCAAACCTGGCAGTAAGCTGCAGCTGGTGGAACTGTACTGCCAGATTCCTCAAGCTGGGTAACGTCCTGTGGGTGCTTCTGCAAAGAAAATAGAGGAGCTCTGTGTGATGCCACTAACACACTAGAAGTCCTGTGGGTGCTTATGCAAAGAAAATAGAGGAGCTCTGTGTGATGCCACTAACACACTAGAAGTCCTGTGGGTGCTTCTGCAAAGAAAATAGAGGAGCTCTGTGTGATGCCACTAACACACTAGAAGTCCTGTGGGTGCTTATGCAAAGAAAATAGAGGAGCTCTGTGTGATGCCACTAACACACTAGAAGTGCTGTGGGTGCTGCTGAGAAGACTATATAGGAGCTCTGTGTGATGCCACTAACACACTAGAAGTCCTATGGTGCTTCTGCAAAGAAAATAGAGGAGCTCTGTGTGATGCCACTAACACACTAGAAGTCCTGTGGGTGCTTATGCAAAGAAAATAGAGGAGCTCTGTGTGATGCCACTAACACACTAGAAGTCCTGTGGGTGCTTCTGCAAAGAAAATAGAGGAGCTCTGTGTGATGCCACTAACACACTAGAAGTCCTGTGGGTGCTTATGCAAAGAAAATAGAGGAGCTCTGTGTGATGCCACTAACACACTAGAAGTCCTGTGGGTGCTTATGCAAAGAAAATAGAGGAGCTCTGTGTGATGCCACTAACACACTAGAAGTCCTGTGGGTGCTTATGCAAAGAAAATAGAGGAGCGCTGTGTGATGCCACTAACACACTAGAAGTCCTGTGGGTGCTTCTGCAAAGAAAATAGAGGAGCTCTGTGTGATGCCACTAACACACTAGAAGTCCTGTGGGTGCTTATGCAAAGAAAATAGAGGAGCTCTGTGTGATGCCACTAACACACTAGAAGTCCTGTGGGTGCTTCTGCAAAGAAAATAGAGGAGCTCTGTGTGATGCCACTAACACACTAGAAGTCCTGTGGGTGCTTATGCAAAGAAAATAGAGGAGCTCTGTGTGATGCCACTAACACACTAGAAGTCCTGTGGGTGCTGCTGAGAAGAAATATAGGAGCTCTGTGTGATGCCACTAACACACTAGAAGTCCTATGGGGTGCTTCTGCAAAGAAAATAGAGGAGCTCTGTGTGATGGGACTAACACACTTCAAGTCCTATAGGTGCTTCTGGGAACAAAATATAGCTCTGTGTGTGTGATGGGACTAACACACTTCAAGTCCTATAGGTGCTTCTGGGAAGAAAATATAGCTCTGTGTGTGTGATGGGACTAACACACTTCAAGTCCTATAGTGCTTCTGGGAAGAAAATATAGCTCTGTGTGTGTAATGGGACTAACACACTTCAAGTCCTATAGGTGCTTCTGGGAACAAAATATAGCTCTGTGTGTGTGATGGGACTAACACACTTCAAGTCCTATAGGTGCTTCTGGGAAGAAAATATAGCTCTGTGTGTGTAATGGGACTAACACACTTCAAGTCCTATAGGTGCTTCTGGGAAGAAAATATAGCTCTGTGTGTGTGATGGGACTAACACACTTCAAGTCCTATAGGTGCTTCTGGGAACAAAATATAGCTCTGTGTGTGTGATGGGACTAACACACTTCAAGTCCTATAGGTGCTTCTGGGAACAAAAATATAGCTCTGTGTGTGTAATGGGACTAACACACTTCAAGTCCTATAGGTGCTTCTGGGAACAAAATATAGCTCTGTGTGTGTGATGGGACTAACACACTTCAAGTCCTATAGGTGCTTCTGGGAACAAAATATAGCTCTGTGTGTGTGATGGGACTAACACACTTCAAGTCCTATAGGTGCTTCTGGGAACAAAATATAGCTCTGTGTGTGTGATGGGACTAACACACTTCAAGTCCTATTGGTGCTTCTGGGAACAAAATATAGCTCTGTGTGTGTGATGGGACTAACACAGTCCTATAGGTGCTTCTGGGAACAAAATATAGCTCTGTGTGTGTGATGGGACTAACACACTTCAAGTCCTATAGGTGCTTCTGGGAACAAAATATAGCTCTGTGTGTGTGATGGGACTAACACACTTCAAGTCCTATAGGTGCTTCTGGGAACAAAATATAGCTCTGTGTGTGTGATGGGACTAACACACTTCAAGTCCTATAGGTGCTTCTGGGAACAAAATATAGCTCTGTGTGTGTAATGGGACTAACACACTTCAAGTCCTATAGGTGCTTCTGGGAACAAAATATAGCTCTGTGTGTGTAATGGGACTAACACACTTCAAGTCCTATAGGTGCTTCTGGGAACAAAATATAGCTCTGTGTGTGTGATGGGACTAACACACTTCAAGTCCTATAGGTGCTTCTGGGAATGAAAATATAGCTCTGTGTGTGTAATGGGACTAACACACTTCAAGTCCTATAGGTGCTTCTGGGAAGAAAATATAGCTCTGTGTGTGTAATGGGACTAACACACTTCAAGTCCTATAGGTGCTTCTGGGAACAAAATATAGCTCTGTGTGTGTGATGGGACTAACACACTTCAAGTCCTATAGGTGCTTCTGGGAACAAAATATAGCTCTGTGTGTGTGATGGACTAACACACTTCAAGTCCTATAGGTGCTTCTGGGAACAAAATATAGCTCTGTGTGTGTGATGGGACTAACACACTTCAAGTCCTATAGGTGCTTCTGGGAACAAAATATAGCTCTGTGTGTGTGATGGGACTAACACACTTCAAGTCCTATAGGTGCTTCTGGGAACAAAATATAGCTCTGTGTGTGTAATGGGACTAACACACTTCAAGTCCTATAGGTGCTTCTGGGAAGAAAATATAGCTCTGTGTGTGTAATGGGACTAACACACTTCAAGTCCTATAGGTGCTTCTGGGAACAAAATATAGCTCTGTGTGTGTAATGGGACTAACACACTTCAAGTCCTATAGGTGCTTCTGGGAAGAAAATATAGCTCTGTGTGTGTAATGGGACTAACACACTTCAAGTCCTATAGGTGCTTCTGGGAAGAAAATATAGCTCTGTGTGTGTAATGGGACTAACACACTTCAAGTCCTATAGGTGCTTCTGGGAACAAAATATAGCTCTGTGTGTGTGTAATGGGACTAACACACTTCAAGTCCTATAGGTGCTTCTGGGAACAAAATATAGCTCTGTGTGTGTGATGGGACTAACACACTTCAAGTCCTATAGGTGCTTCTGGGAACAAAATATAGCTCTGTGTGTGTGATGGACTAACACACTTCAAGTCCTATAGGTGCTTCTGGGAACAAAATATAGCTCTGTGTGTGTGATGGGACTAACACACTTCAAGTCCTATAGGTGCTTCTGGGAACAAAATATAGCTCTGTGTGTGTGATGGGACTAACACACTTCAAGTCCTATAGGTGCTTCTGGGAACAAAATATAGCTCTGTGTGTGTAATGGGACTAACACACTTCAAGTCCTATAGGTGCTTCTGGAAGAAAATATAGCTCTGTGTGTGTAATGGGACTAACACACTTCAAGTCCTATAGGTGCTTCTGGGAACAAAATATAGCTCTGTGTGTGTAATGGGACTAACACACTTCAAGTCCTATAGGTGCTTCTGGGAAGAAAATATAGCTCTGTGTGTGTAATGGGACTAACACACTTCAAGTCCTATAGGTGCTTCTGGGAAGAAAATATAGCTCTGTGTGTGTAATGGGACTAACACACTTCAAGTCCTATAGGTGCTTCTGGGAACAAAATATAGCTCTGTGTGTGTAATGGGACTAACACACTTCAAGTCCTATAGGTGCTTCTGGGAACAAAATATAGCTCTGTGTGTGTGATGGGACTAACACACTTCAAGTCCTATAGGTGCTTCTGGGAACAAAATATAGCTCTGTGTGTGTGATGGGACTAACACACTTCAAGTCCTATAGGTGCTTCTGGGAAGAAAAATATAGCTCTGTGTGTGTAATGGGACTAACACACTTCAAGTCCTATAGGTGCTTCTGGAAGAAAATATAGCTCTGTGTGTGTAATGGGACTAACACACTTCAAGTCCTATAGGTGCTTCTGGGAAGAAAATATAGCTCTGTGTGTGTAATGGGACTAACACACTTCAAGTCCTATAGGTGCCTCTGGGAACAAAATATAGCTCTGTGTGTGTGATGGGACTAACACACTTCAAGTCCTATAGGTGCTTCTGGGAAGAAAATATAGCTCTGTGTGTGTGATGGGACTAACACACTTCAAGTCCTATAGGTGCTTCTGGGAAGAAAATATAGCTCTGTGTGTGTAATGGGACTAACACACTTCAAGTCCTATAGGTGCCTCTGGGAACAAAATATAGGAGCTCTGCCTGCCTGCCACAAACACACTACAAGTCCTATAGGTGCTTCTGGTAACAAAATATAGGAGCTCTGCCTGCCTGCCACGAACACACTACAAGTCCTATAGGTGCTTCTGGTAACAAAATATAGGAGCTCTGCCTGCCTGCCACGAACACACTACAAGTCCTATAGGTGCTTCTGGGAACAAAATATAGGAGCTCTGCCTGCCTGCCACGAACACACTACAAGTCCTATAGGTGCTTCTGGGAACAAAATATAGGAGCTCTGCCTGCCTGCCACGAACACACTACACGTCCTATAGGTGCTTCTGGTAACAAAATATAGTAGCTCTGCCTGCCTGCCACGAGCACACTACAAGCCCCTCTTTCTCAATCAATCTTTGTAACTGAATCTATCTAACTCAATCTCTGTAAGTGAATCTCTCTAACTATCTAAATGCAGCAGAGTGTCACAGAATCAGCCTGCTCAATCTGCGCCGGAACAGCATGTGACCGGCGCAGACGGCGTGGCGGCGTTTTATAGGGGGGGGGTGTACTACAGCCCCTGAGCTGTAATTGGCTACAGGCGTCCTGCCTGTAGCCAATTATGGCTCTTCGAGTTTCCGGGGCTGTGATTGGCCAAGCATGCGGGGTCACAGTGCATGCTTGGCCAATCATCAGCCAGCAATGCACTGCGTCGGCCGCGCCGGCCGCAATGCATTGCGGGGCCGCGCGCATCACACGAACGTGATGCGAGCGGCCAAAATAGTTCTGGGCTCGCCGAGCGAGCGAACGCCCGGTGCTCGATGCGAACGTGGGTTCGCATCGAGCACCGGGCCCATCCCTACTGCTAGGTAAATTTAGTTAGCTTCTCTGTAAACAGTGGAGTAGGGTTAATTATGTAGGCTGTTCAGTGTCTCACAGGTTGCTGTTCTGCTACTTCCCCCTATCTTCTAGAAACTTCTGGAAGTATAGTGGGAGGGAGAGCAGAATAGGCAGCCTGAATATTTATGGGGCTTCACCCTATCTCTGGGGAGGTGTGCTCAGAAGGTGCAGGGGGAGCCCATAAATAGTCTGAAGCCTGGCTGCAGAGTGCAGAGGTCCAATCCTTCAGGAAGAGACCTCTGTGCAGGGACTCTGCCTTCTGGGGAAGAGAGGAAGCTGAGGAGCCTTTCAAGACATCGAGGTCTCAGCTAGGTTTAGCTTGGGGGCCTACAAAAGACAGCTTTGTCTAGAGACTAAGCAGAGCCAGAAAAGAGTTGGTGGGAGGAAGCCCAAACATTCTGGGACTGAGTAAATAAATGATCCTGCTATACATAGGAGAAGTGACTGTGGGGTAGTTTATCTCACAAGCCAGTGCAGTGCAACCTGTACTTGTGCAAGACTGCCAGAAGCGTGCCATACTGCAGAAAGTGTGCTCAGTACAGCCAGGAGTTGTGCAAGACAGATGGGATTTGCACAAGTAAACAAGGAGAGTACAGTGCAGCTAGAGTTGTGTAATACAGCCTGTGTCTCAGTACAGAGCAGTCAGAAGCCTAGCAGTCTATAAATATTGTATTTTGACAGTTCTGGGGTATCCTATGCACCCCATCCCTATCCAAGTTCCTGTTTTCAATAAAAACCCTAAAAGAAACTCCTAGACTGATTCAGCCAAATCACTTGCGCCAAAAGAAGAATGCTGAAAATACTGTGTGCCTGACTGTGCATGCTGTGAGTGAGGGAAATAGGCCCAAACTACCAGCGGCTCCTGGGAGGGTAGTGCTACACTTACAGGTCCCCTCCCCACCCACATCCCATAATTTGACAGTGAAAGAAGAAGCAGAGGACTGATTAGCTGATCTCTCTGTCACTCTGATATCTCTACCTATCAGCATGGCTGCAGCACACCTCACTGCTTGCATTAAACAAAATACATTTGATGATGTATTACTGATTACAGTGCTGGATTTTTTTTATGTTTTTTAAATCTGTTTGGAGTTCAGCTTTGAAGCTGAACTTCAGCCTAAACAAATATCATGGTGTCATTTCTGCATGTATTCCATAAATGTGCAGTAATCCAGTAATAAACAACTGCTGGACTTGATGTGTTTCATGTAAAAAGGACTGGTCACTGCTCCTCGTTGTCTTTGTGCATGGTGACTGTCATGTACCCATCCCTTTTAATTTACTGCAGACGGCCTGCACTATGGGTTGACCTACTACAGCCCTCCCATTGCTCCTGTACAGACCAGTATAGCTCAATGATCTTGACAGTGCTACTTTTACAAAGTAATATCTAGGTTTGCAAAGGCATTGGCTGCACACAAAGCAGATTTGGTATTATATGTTTAAATTAAGGTTTTGGTATCCTAAATGCAGCTTTAACAAGCAAAAGATGAATCTGTAATGTCTCTATTAACTCATAAAGTGATACGTTCTGATGTTTCAATGATCTTAAAAGGTAACAACTGTGAGAGAAATATATCTGCTGTCATCTGTAAACTCTTTTTGAATAAACTAGTTCCCTGGGTGGTCTCTCTTCATACATTAGTGTCAAACCCAGAACAAGTAGATATGGAGGAGGTGAATTTCGATCTATGTATGGCTGGCTTTGGATGCCAATTGCTGCTTACATGTTCTGGGGTAGTGATTGATAATTAGCATAGTTGGAGGGTCAGAGTGATAGTCCGCTACCTAGAATCTGTGGCGTTGTTGTTGACCATTGCAGGTCAAGCATTTCTTGTGTAGAGATCCCTAATTTTGCAGACAGTGCTTTTATGTTTTTCTTGTCTTTATGGAGCAGTTAGGCTGCAACCAGTCTAGGTGTTCTTTCATTTCTGAAGTGTTTCTACACTCAATTACTACTTCTGCTGTTAAGTACACTCTAGAGTCAGAAGCATTAATGTTTTGAATGTTATGAATATTGATTAGCCCAGCCAATGACTGAGGATACATTTGGGACATTTCAAGAGTCTTCTTAGTTACCTGAGCCTGTGGGAATGGTGTTCTAAATTCTGTGTATTCATGGATTAGGCCCAGGGGTTGTGTTCTGGATGTGTCACCCCTTTTGAGAGGCCTTTGTATGATTCTGGTCTACTAATAGAAAAGACATACTTTGGTCTTGATGAAACCCATGCAGCTGTCCTACATTTAGACTAGAGAGAGGATGCTGAGTTACTGGCTGGGGGTGAAGTTAAGGGCAGGTGCAGCGGTGGTGTGGTTTTTAGTCATATCCTCCACGCTTTCCCATGAACTCATTGGGGGCCAAGTGCTGGGTCTCATGGAAGGCCTGCCCCACATGGATTCTTCTGGGCTATGTTCGGCACTTGGTTACAGGGTAACTTTACACAAACACACACGGGGTACCTTTACTTTGTGTAATTTTCCTTGATACCTTGCAACAAGGCTGAGGCTGCTGTGTGGGAATACTCAACCTTAAGGCGGACATCTAATCTTTAGATGAATGTACACCATATACTGTACACTGACACTGTTACTATTCTCCAGTTAACTCTCGGTTTCTTCACCATAACTTGCATTTTGGAAGGACACGCCGAGCCACCTGTCCAGTGTTTTATACTACAATCCCCTGTAGCAAAGTGGGTCCCACTGTGCACTCTGCATGGGCTCCACACGTGCACTCAACTTAACTCTTGAACCTCGGTACCTTTGTACAGGATGGGAAAACTCTGCCGAGCAATTCGCTCCTGTTGCTATGGGAGACAGATGTAAGGAGTGCCGACAACATTTCCCTAGCTGTTAGAGGCCATGCCACCTATAACAGGTACTCGCTACCAACAGGCTGCTTGTTACACTGTTACTCTTGGTAACTACGTATGTCTTCACATTACTCCATTCTACACTGACGTCTTCATACCCCAATGTCTTAAAGACCCCCTATGAACTTTGTGTGTGCTGGTTATTTACGATACCCCTTTTTAATGACTTCAGGCCACTCAGGGGCAAAGTTTCAAATGCTTTACCTAATAATGGTGCAAAAGGTAGACACTTTACAGTCCAACAGATGAAACATGATACTTCCCTAGTTCCCTAACTATAACTACAGGTTGGTGTGCTGTCCCAGAATACCTGAAAAAGTGCATTTCATAGTCCTATCAAGTTCTCTCACGCAAGTGTAAATCCTTTAGAGGCATAATCCAGTGCTGACGAACCCCAATTTAAAAGTCTCTGTGGCAGGCCATGACTCCTGCAGGTCTCTTCTTCTGAATCCATACTCTACGAGTCTCACAGCCCAAGGCTGTACTGTGCTTGCAATCTGTCTTCTATGGAACCACTGTGGGCCCCCAGGACTTCCATGGGGGACTCCCTCGGATCGGACAATTGTCCGCTTTATATCACACAGGCAAGTGGACCAGACCTAGACAGAAAAACCTGCCAAAAGACCGGGAGAGCGGGCAAAGCATTAACCCCAACCCTCCCAACTGGGACAGCACCCACTAACTGTTCCAACCGGCTTACAAAGTTAGTCCAGGAACTGTCTCAGGCTCTCCTGTCAAATACCACTTGAACCTTGGTCTGTGTTTGGTCTTGGTACTGTGTTGCTACAGGCCAGCTAAGTCAATGGGAATACAGAAATAATTTGAAGGCCCCTTTCACACTGGAACGGGAGCAGTGGCGACGGTAAAGCAGTGCTATATTTAGCGCTGCTTTACCGTCGTTTTAGCTGCGGTAAAAAGGGTTAAAATCCCCCGCAAAAGCACCACCGTAGGGGAGCTTTGCGGCGGTATTGACGCGGTATTACCGCGGTGTCCCATTGAAATCAATGGGTAGGAGCGGTATAGGAGCGGTGAATACACCGCTCCTATACCGCTCCAAAGATGCTGCTAGCAGGACTTTTTTTACTGTCCTGCTAGCGCACCGCTCCAGTGTGAAAGCCCGGCGGCTTTCACACTGGAGTGAATGGGCCTGGTTTTTTCAGGCGGTGTACAGTCGCTATTTTTAGCGCTGTACCGCCTGAAAACCGCCCCAGTGTGAAAGGGATCTAAGAGGATTAAAGGTTAGCTCTCCTAGATTTTAGTTGTGCCCCCAGGCATATTCAATGTAATGGGGCAGTCAGATTTTAAATGATTTGTGTAAGAGGGCATTCTGATGGGGACAGTTAATGGGGGCACTTTGATGGGGACAGTTGATGTAAGGGGGACAGTGGATGTAAGGGGGCACTTTAATGGGGACATTTGGTGTAAGGGGAAATTCTGCTATGGACAGTTTATGTAAGGGGACACTTTGATGCAGGAAATTGATGTAAGGGAGCACTCTGATGTAGACAGCTGATATAAGGAGGCACTCTGGTGAGGACAATTGATGTAAGCGGGCACTCTCATTGGGAAAATTGATAATAGGGGTATGCTGATGGAGACTCTGTAAAGAGGGACTCTGATGAGGAACCCTGATGTAAGGGGGGACTATGATAGGGACACCTGATATAAGGGGCACATTTAATTGTTTAATCATCCTAATAAAATAAAAGCCTAATATATACTAGCATTCCCTGTTCACTCCTGCACCACTACACTACCTGTCAGATGTTACATCTGGGTCGTGACTTATGATATAGAAGCTCCAAGTTAACAGGGAATGCTTGTTCCCTGCATCTCTGTCACACTGTATGACAGACTGTCAGTGACTCACACAGTGTCAACATTATGCCCTCCCCTCACCTTTTTTTACAGACCCCCTCCCCAGTCCAGATAGGCTAGGCTACATCCAATTACACAATACATATTTTTTTCAGTTATATCCACAAAGTTACGGCTGCTAAAATGTTTTACTAACACTCTAGCAAAAGAAACAACCCTCAAGTGGATGTGCATGTAACATTATGACAAAGTAAGTGAACTAGGAATATTTAATGTGGCCTATGATGTGATTTGGAGGTAATTTTCAGTGACTTCTAGAGTTAAATAAATTTAGGGTCGCATCAAAGTTTCCCATTAAGAGATTAAAGGTGGAATCTGAATAAATGCTATAGGTTAATGCAATATGCACATTATCATTGCTCGTTACAGTATTAGATTATGTAAGTATTCAGTTGTTTTCTTGCTAGAGGTAATGGGAATTACATTAATCCAGTGAATAAACGGGTTTATGAACCACAAATATAAGTGCTAATGTTTCTTTTTGTTCTTCTTTTATTTCCGGCAAGGTCTTTAGAATGGCACAGTCAATTAAGCTTTTATATTTTAGCTAGTTTCGTTTTTAAAAGTTAAACACAAATGTTAAAACAAACATGTATAGATCTAATCCTTTGGATCCATGTCTGTCATATAACTTGTCTCTAGGGATGGGCCGAAAACCACACGGTTCGGTTCGTCCAGAACATGCGAACAGGCAAAAAATTTGTGCGAACATGCAAACCCATTTAAAGTCTATGGGACACAAACATGAAACATCAAAAGTGCTAATTTGAAAGGCTTATATGCAAGTTATTGCCATAAAAAGTGTATGGGCGACCCGGGTACTGCCCCAGGGGACATGTATCAACAGTTTTTTTCAGGAGCAGTGATGTTAATAATACGTGAAAGTGAAACAATATGAATACAATTTTCCTTTAAATACCGTGCCTGATGGGTCCCCTTAGTCTGCCTGTAAAGTGGTGCATCTGTCTAATGTGTTTTACATTGCCGCAGCAAAATTACATTTCTAAAGGAAAAAATACAATTTAAAATTGCTCGCAGCTGTAATGTATTGCCGACTCCCGGCATTATAAATAAAAATCAAGGAAAAAATCAGCGTGGGTTCCCCCCAGTCCACACCAGGCCCTCGGGGTCTGGTATGTATATTAAGGGGAACTCAACACCAAAATAAAAATAAAAAACAGTGTGGGCCCCCCCCCCCCAAAATCTGTATCACGCCCTTTGGATTATAAGGGGAACTCCACGGCAAAATTAAAAAAAAAATTGGCTTGTGCCCCCCCCCAAATCCATACCAGTAAGTAAGAACCACAAAAGACAGTTTTTGACAAATCCTTTATAAAAAAAAGTGTCCCACGATGTACATCCATCATCAATCACGTCGCTGGACGGACCCGAAAAATAGAAAAAAAATAAAATACTCTGCATCTATGGGAGGCATCCTGCTGACTGTTGTCTATTCGCTGTGACAGCTGTTATAAAGGCAAAGGAGAGGTCACTCACTCGCTGTCGCCCTTGCCTATATAACAGCCGTTAAAGGGAAAAGACAGCAGTTGGCGGGACGCCTTCCATGGAGGTGGAGTAATTTTTTTTTTTCTATTTCTCGGGAAGCGCGATTGAAGATGGATGGTCATCGCGGGACACTTTTTTTTTTTTAATAAAGGAAATGTCAAAAACTGTCTTTTGTGTTTTTTACCTTTTGACAATGTTTCTGGTGACTGGGTAGGGGTACAATCTACCCTATACGCATTCACATATGGGGGGCGGGATCTGGTGGGCTCCTTGTTAAAGGGCGCTTACAGATTCTGATAAGCATACTGTCCGCAGACCCCCACAACCACCGGGCAAGGGTTGTGGGGATGAGGCCCTTGTCTCCATCAACATGGGGACAAGGTGCTTTGAGGGGGACCCCAAAGCACCCTCCCCATGTTGAGGGCATGTGTCCTGGTATGGTTCGGGGGGGATCGCTCGCCCCCCCATCCTGTCCTCTAGGCTGCATTCTCGGATAAGGGTCTGGTATGGATTTTGGGGGGACCCCACGCTAATTGTCTTACAAATTTTGGCGTGGAGTTCCCCTTAAAATCCATACCAGACCAGAAGGGCCTGGTTCTGATTTTGGGGGGACCCCATGCTGTTTTTTTTTTATTTTGCATGGAGTTCCCTTTAACCACTTTCCGACCGGCGCACGACGATGTACGTCCATTTTTTGAAGAGGGATATCTCGGTAACGGCAGCAGCTGCTGCCACAACCGAGGTATCCATCTCTTCAGGCGCCGGTCGGCTGTCCGATAATGGTGGTCATCGCGGCGGATTCGCCGCGAGATCACCGTTATCGGCGGCGGGAGAGGTGCCCCCCCCTCCCGCCGCTCTCCCGCGCCTTCCGCCGCTTACCGGAACCGTCGGCAGCGGCGGAGGCGATCGGGTCCGTTCCCCTGATGTGTCTAGAGATGAGTGACGCTAAGATGGCCGCCACTCATCTCTATACCATAGGAGGGCGGAAGCGACGTCAAAAACGTCACTTCCGCCCATACCTCTTAAAGAGGAATTTTCAAATGTCATTTTTTTAAATGACATTTTTTTTATTTATTTTTTATTTTTTTCATTGAAGTCCAAATTTGAGATCTGAGGACTTTTTGACCCCAGATCTCATATTTAAGAGGACCTGTCATGCTTTTTTCTATTACAAGGAATGTTTACAATTTTGAAGCGTGACATGTTAGGTATCAATTTACTCGGCGTAACATATCTTTCACAATATATAAAAAAATTGGACTAACTTTACTGTTGTCTTATTTTTTTATTCAAAAAAGTGAATTTTTTCCAAAAAAAGTGCGCTTGCAAGACCGCTGCGCAAATACGGTGTGAAAAAAAAGTATTGCAACGACCGCCATTTTATTCTCTAGGGTGTTTGAAAAAAAACAATATATAATGTTTGGGGGTTCTAAGTTTTTTTCTAGCAAAAAAAACTGTTTTAAACATGTAAACACCTAAAATCCAAAACGAGGCTGGTCTTAAAGTGGTTAATATCCATACCAGACCTGAAGGACCTTGTATGGACTGGGGGGGTGGGGGCGGGGGCCCCATGCCGTTTTGTTTCATAATTCTGTCATAGGGTTCCCCTTGACCACTTCAATACACTGTATTGTATATTGTACACTGCCTGCACTGTATATATATATATATATATATATATATGCAGCAGTACCCCCGTAAGGGCTGCTGTTTTGGCTACCTAGCAATCCGCCAATCACCCTGCTGCTAGGCTCCCCACATTCAGATAAGACAAGGAACAGTCATTTGCACGATTTTGTTGCGTTTATTGCAGGATACAAATCGGATGGTACAAAGGGGTGATATGAGATGCCCATAGAAGTTGGTGTATTACACTACAATTCTGAATAGCCTTGGCTTGAAGTTGTTATGCATCTAGTATTCTCAGCAAATTATTGAAACAATATTTCTTCACTTCCAATTTTGACAAAGAAGAATCACTCTGAATAATTCCACCTTGCAGACTATGACGGTTTCTGAGAATCAAAGATCCAGAGGCCTAACACAACCTCTCCCCGATGGTTCAATGAGTTAGACAGCCACACAGTCTTTGGAAGATATTACCAATGTGCTAACCAGACCAGAGATAACACGGTATCCCCCCCTCCCGATGGCCGGACACATGGTAATAAGCGGACTACTGTTCCCAGCCAGTCCTTTGCTATTAATGCTGTGTTCCCCGGCCACAGCATTCTACACTGTTCTTGAAAACTTCTTTTGTTCTGTTACACTGACCTTTGGTTACTTGGTCGTTCTGTGTCCCCGATCACAGAACGCTGATCTACTCTCTTCCGCTTTACTGTTACTTCTTCTATATTGATCTTGTCCAGCATCCAAGTCCTGTGTTCCCCAGTCACAGCAGCTTGATACCTTTTTAAAGATGAAGATCTTTATCTAAGACTCCCTCTCCGCGGTTCCTCCATCCCTCCTCCGCGCTCGACGCATCCCCGCGTGGGAACGCCCGGAACAGCACCTCAATCCTCCATGCTGTCTTTTCCTGTACTCCAGACTCCTCCCTGGAAGCATGTGACCCTAGCTTATATGGGAGGCCTGCCCCCTACCAATACCGAATGATAATAGGTCAGGGCTCCTCGCATGAGCTGCCTGACACTCAGACTTCAGGTCCAACCCCTATTCCAGAACCATCTTTCTAAACGCAGGGGAGGCATCTCCGAATCAGAGCACAGGTGACCACACCCACCACTACACTGAACAGTCCCAGTCCCAAAATCAAAACAACCAGGCATAGCCTAGAAAAATCCTATTCTAGCACCTGCCTTTAGGTAGAGGGTGCTATAGATTATATATATATATATATATATATATATATATATATATATATATATATATATATATATACCATATTTATCAGCGTATAACATGCGCCAGCGTATAACACACACCCCAAGTTTAGGCGGGAAGATTAAGGAAAAAAACTTTTAGGAGGGAATTTAAGGAAAAAAACTTACATTTAAATGCCCATTAATGCAGCCTTACACTGTCCACCTGCAGCCTTACACTGTCTACTTGCAGCCTTGCACTGTCCCACTGCAGCCTTACACTGTCCCCCTGCAGCCTTCCCCAAAATTGCAGCATGGTTTATTTTTAAATTTACTGCCGCCACCGCTGAGGTCTTCGGCTCCTCCCGCCGCCGTTGAGATCTTCGGCTCCTTCCGCCGCCACCGACATAGACCGAGCCGAGCCAAATGTGTACTCGGCTACTCGGCTCCGCTCGCAGTAACGCCCCCGTCCCGCCCCTTGGCCCGGTTCCTATGATGGACACAACACCGGGCCAACGGCGGGACCTAAAGGCTAGGGGAGGTGGGACTGGGCGTGACTGCGAGCAGAACCGAGTACACAGTACACTCGGCTCAGCTCGTAAATGTCGGCGGGGGATCAGCGGGGGATCGGCGTATAACACGCACCCATGATTTCCCCCTGATTTTAAGGGGGAAAAAGTGCATGTTACACGCCGATAAATACGGTATATATATATATATATATATATATAATATATATATATATATATATATATATATATATATATATATATATATATAGATACACTGCCTACACGCCACTAACTAACCTGCCTCTAGCTGACATTCTCTCAAACATAACACAATATACGGCTGCCGTGTAAGCAGCCTTATATAGTGTGGAGCATGGACTTAGCCCCCTGAGCCATAATTGGCTAAAGGCACCCTGCCTTTGGCCAATCATGGCTCTCACAGCAGAGCGTGCTGTGATTGGCCAAAGCATGCAGGTCTGATGCATGCTTTGGCCAATCATCAGACGTCAATGCACTGGAATCTCGCAGTGCATTATGGGGCATTCCGCAGGCGGTCAAATTTGCCACAAACGCCCCATGATGTTCGCTGTTCATCGAACGGGCAATCACCCGATGTTTGAGTCAAACTTACGTTTGACACGAACATCGGGCCCATCCCTACTTGTCTCGTAATGTCTTATAAATGAAGTGAAAGTCTTAGCCGAGGTAATGCAGTTCAGGATGTTGTTCTACTTGGTCCTTATTTGTATATCGGCCTGGTGTTCAGGTCACTATCACTGACCAAGGGAGGTGGATTTGGTGAATTAAGAATGCTTTTCGAAATAAAAGTGTTAATAGTTTATTTTTATCAATTAACAGAATGGAAAGTAAATGAACTGAAGATAAATCAAATCAATATTTGGTGTGACCACCCTTTGCCTTCAAAACAGCATCAATTCTTCTAGGTACACTTGCACACAGTTTTTGAAGGAACTCGGCAGGTAGGTTGTTCCAAACATTTTGGAGAACTAATCACAGATCTTCTGTGGATGTAGGCTCCCTCAAATCCTTCTGTCTCTTCATGTAATCCCAGACATACTAAATGATGTTGAGATCAGAGCTCTGTGGGGGCCAAATCATAACTTACAATACTCCTTGGTCTTCTTAATGCTGAAGATAGTTTTTTAATTACATCGGCTGTATGTTTAGGTCGTTGTCCTGCTGTTGTCCAAGAATAAACTTGATGGTATGGTGTAATGGATAAGTATCTGCTTGTATTTCTCAGCATTGAGAGCACCTTTGATTCTGACGAAATCTCCAACTCCATTTGCAGAAATGCCGCCTCAAACGTGCAAGGAACCTCCACAATGCTTCATTGTTGCCTGAAGACACTCATTATTGTACCACTCTCCAGCCCTTTGGTGAACAAACTCCTGCTACAGCCAAATATTTCAAATTTTAACTTTGACTTCTGCATCCCAGTTTCTATGCTTTTGTGCATAGTTGAGCCACTTAGCCTTGTTTCCTGTTCAGAGGTATTACTTTTTGGCTGCAATTCTTCCTTAGAAGACCATTTCTGGCTAGACTTATGGATGGGTATAACGGGTGCCACTGGTTTCTATCAGTTCTGTGCTCATGGCACTGCTGGACATCTTCCAATGTCAAAGGGAAGTAAGCATGATGTGTCTTTCATCTTCTGAATTAGGTTTCCTGGCTGACCACTGTGTCTATGGTCCTCAACATTGCCCATTTCTTGGTGCTTCTTTAAAGGATCAAAGGAGTTTTAACAGCACATCTGGGAACCTCAGCCTGCTTTGAACTATTTGTCTGGGAGAGACCTTGCTGATGCAGTATAAATACATTGGGGGTTATTTACGAAAGGCAAATTACAGTTTGCACTACAAGTGCACTTGGAAGTGCAGTCGCTGTATGTCTGAGGGGAAGCTCTGAAATGAGAGGAAACTCTGCTGATTTTATCATCCAATCATGTGCAAGCAAAAATGCTGTTTTTTATTTTCCTTGCATGTCCCCCTCAGATCTACAGCGACTACACTTCCAAGTGCACTTGCAGTGCACTTGTAGTGTAAAGTGGATTTGCCTTTCGTAAATAACCCCCATTGTGTCTTGTTGCTGTGCTCAGTCTTGCCATGGTGTATGACCTGTGGTATGAAAGTGTCTTCCATAACCTCACCTTAGTAGCTTACAGTTTGACTGCTCCTCACTAGAGGGGAACGTCATGGGGAGTTCCCTATGGCTTTCCCCACGTCACGGGGAAAGCCATAGGAAAGTCCCCATGACGTTCCCATGCATCAGAGGGGGGCGGGGTTACCAGGTGGCCCCGCCCTCCGTTATAAAAGAACTGTCAGCCCAAGCGAAGCCTCACACACCGGGAGCCTCCCATTGCCAGGAGTGGCCCAAGAAGAGACCGACGCCCTGGAAGAAGATACTGGCGCCGTGGAAGAAGATACCGAAGAGAAGCCTCACCCAGCGGGAGCCTCCCATTGCGCGGAGCGGCCCAAAAGAGACACCGATGCTGGACGAGAAGGCCAAAAAGAAGCGGATCGGAAGAAGAAGAAGATGGAAGAAGAAGATGCCGGAAGGAGAAGATGAAGAAAGGAAGACCAGAAGAAAGAAGATTTTAATAAAGGGATTGTCAAAGACCGTCTCCTGTCATTTTTACCATTTTTGACACTTTTTTTGTGAAATGGTAGGGGTACTTTTGTACCCCCTTACCATTTCACACAGGAGGGGGCCGGGATCTGGGGGTCCCCTTGTTAAAGGGGGCTTCCAGATTCCGATAAGCCCCCCGCCCGCAGACCCCAACAACCACCGGGCACGGTTGTGGGGGACGAGGCCCTTGTCCTCATCAACATGGGGACAAGAGGCTTTGGGGGTCTTAGACCCCCAAAGCATCCTCCCAATGTTGAGGGCATGTGGCCTGGTACGGTTCAGGCGGGAGGGGGGGGCGCTCTCGTCCCCCCTCTTTTCCTGCGGCCTGCCAGGTTGCGTGCTCGGATAAGGGTCTGGTATGGATTTTGAGGGGGACCTCACGCCATTTTCTTTGGCTGGGTTTCCCCTTAAAATCCATCCCAGACCTCAAGGGTCAGGGATGGATTTTGAGGGGACCCTACGCCATTTTTTATTTTATTTTTTGGCTGGGATCCCCCTTAATATCCATCCCAGACCTGAAGGGCCTGGTTATTGAATTTGGGGGGACCCCTACGCTTTTATTTTTTTGTTTTTTTTATTTTTTATGAATGACTTTTTTTTTATGAATGACTTTCAATGAATGACTGTTCTCTGTATTACGGGAGCCGACAAATAACATTAGCCGCGAGTGATTTTAAATAGCTTTCTTTTCTGCAAAAAATGACACTTTTTGCAGAGACAGTTCTAAACACAGGAAACATGCGTCCCTTTACATGCATTATTTGATTATGATTATTAGCACCTGCTTGGTATAATTGATTAATCATACACCTGACTCTAATCCTACAAAATCCCTGAATTTGTGCAAGTGTACAAAGTGTGCAAATGCTAATGTGTAAACATTGATGCTGGTTTGAAGCCAACGAGTAGTCACACCAAATATTGATTTGATTTACATTTTTCTTCTGTTCTCTCACTTTGCTTTTTGTAAATTGATGAAAATAAGCAATTATAATCGTGAATTAGCAGCACGGGACAGGAGCTTCTGTAACTCAGGTTATTCAATCTCATGAATGAATGACTTGTATAGCGCAACCTATGCGAACTGAATCGCCTCAGGGCGCTTTTTGCCACTGGTGTCCATCTGTGGTATAGTGCGGTCCTTGCCCTGTGGGGTCCTGACACGCTTAAGCCTCATACACACGATCGGACCGTGGACCAACTTTCCCGTGGATTTTTGTCCAAAGGGCGTTGGCCCCAAGTTGGTATTGCATACACACGGCAGGACTTTTTCAGCCAACTTTCACCAAATCACTTGGTTTTTCTGCTCTTTACCGCCACCTTTGGTCAACTTCTGCATTGTTGTCTGATCTTTTGCATTGGTTCTGCATTGGTTTGTACAAAAGTCCGTTGGTTTTGTGTACACACGGTCGGACTTTGGTCCATCAGACTTTTGTTGGCAGAAAGTTGGTCCGTTCGCACAGCCAACAAAAGTCTGATGAAACCTGGAAAAAGTTGGTCCGATGGAGCGTACACACGGTCGGATGTTGGTCCAAAACAGCTAATTTGCATGTTGGTTGTCAAAAAGTCTGATTGTGTGTATGGGCCTTTACAAACACATACACATATTTGGCCAATTTTATCGACAGGATCTAATTAACCTACCAGCATGTCTTAGGAGTGTGTGAGGAAACCCACGCAAGCACAGGGAGAACATGCAAACTCCAGGCAGAAGGTGTCATGGTCGGGATTTGAACCAGCGACCCTATTACTGCTAGGTGAAAGTGCTAACCACTACACCACTGTGCTGCCCTCATGTGAAAATTGTTGGCATTCTGCAGCAGAACCCTGTAAGTATCCAACTGCGTCATGTCCAAATGATCAAATTTGTGTTGCCATCACAGTTGAGGTCACAGTGGCTTGTAATGGAGGAGAGTGGAGGATATTAAGTATGATAACACGTGCAGTAGAGGTTCCTTTCCAACATTGAAATATATTCGATCTGGATGGATGTTCCAAGGCAAAGAGTCTGCTGCTTTGGATATCTGAGATATTTATAACAGAAGGGCTACTAGACCTGTAGGGGTCTTAAACTGAGGTGAGATGCTAGGGCACATCATTGGTGGTGTACTATGAATGGTGGAAGCATTATCACTATATGAGTTGAACTTTTACACTGATTTCACATTTTGATTTGGATTTTTTTTCCCTTTATTATGAACTTTTTTAGTTTTTGTCTTTTGATTTTTTGTCATTTTTGGATCACGTTTTTGGAAGTATCATCTATTAAAGTATTACTATTATTGCATTGTCACTTTATTATAGCATTGTCACTTTGGAATTATTTGCACATTATATATTGAGTAAGCGCCACATTATTTACATTTATATTTTTCACTGTGTGGGAACGCTGGTTCATGTCGGCAGCAACTCATTGACTCGTACACATTTGGTTTGCGCATTTTTTTAAATTAATTTAAGCAATTATAATATATATATTGTTTAAGCATTCTTACTTAACAGCACTTCTTCACACCTGCCTCAAACGTTTGCACAGTACTATGTATAAAAAATATATATATAATATATACACATGTATATTTATGAAATTATTGTTAAAAACGAATCACAAACGCCATTTAATACAGAAAAATGTAACCTGCCACGAAATGTTTTAATGAAAATATACAGCACTGCAAAATGATATAGAGCTATAAATGGTGGCATTTAACTGTTATTGTTTAAATGTCATTTTAAATTATTTTTTTTCCTCCTTCACATTCAGGTGTCATTGCCTGTCATCTCAAAGTATAGGGGACACTCACATTACAAAAGACCTATTATGAAAATAACACTTCACATAAATAAATAGATGACATGTCAGGATTACTTATTTTGATAAAAAAGTAACTTTTTTTGAGAAAATACAAATAATGCTTTTCTCCAGATCCCTGTCTAGGTCACATCTAGTTACCAGTCATATGTTCAGAAAGTCTATTGTCCTGGTGCACAGCTTGATAATGGGCCAAATGTGGTCCCTTTTAGTACTTACTGTGCATGCTTTAGGCTGCAGCAACACGTAGACATTATTTTCCTCACCAAGATGCTTCCTCAAATTGATCAGTATGTGTTCTGAAACACATTTAGTATCCTCTAGTAGTGCCAGATGAAAGACAGTTTTTTTTTTGTCAGTGTAGGCAAATTTATGCAGATTTGTCTGGCAGCCAGGCCTGTTTGTTTTGTTTCCTGGATTGGCAGAAATCCAGGGAGAGCTGAATGACTCACAGGCAGCACCACTGAGACCTCCCACTTATTTCCAGATCATGCTGGAACCTTCTGGAAAGAAAGGAGGAGAGGTGAGGTGGAGCTGTCTGGAGTATTCTGAGGGCCCTGACTAACTCCCAACTTGGATTGGCAGGGGGCAGGCCTCCTCAAATACTCAGGGCCCAGCTGAGGAGGAGTTGTTTGGGTGGAAGCTGGAGATGGAGTGTTAGGCTGTCATGGCCTTTGAGGGAGCTCCCCAGTCTGGGGGGTGACCTTGAGCCTGGGTTTGGGTGCGGACAGGACCCTCCTACAACCAAGGTGTCATGGACAGGAGGCACGGGCAAGGAGAGGACAGCAGGAGAACACTGCCATGCAAGTCTCTAGGAGGAACAACAAGTTGCAGCCAAGAGGGCTGGTGAGTGACACACAGTCAGAAGGACTGGGAGGCATGTCTGAGAGGACTGGGAGCAAGCAGTCTGAAATGGATGCAGAGCCAGTATGGAGGACTGTGGTGACACAGGCAGTGGAAAGAGGTAGCTGCAGCCAGGAGGGCTGGCAGGGCCTGAAAAGGTGGTACTGGGATCAGTAGCCACGTGGGACAGCTAGCACTAGGATCATCAATTTTGCTACACCATAGGGGCCAGCGGTCCCTGCCTGCAAAAGGCATTTTTTGCTTTGGGCCTGGCTGAGCCAGTGTCAGGCCTGCAATTCAGTGCTAGCTGGTCCTGATAGTTGTAGTTATACAAGCAAGTTTGTGCTGGAAAGAAGAAGAGAGCAAGTTGTATATACCGGAGGTGTATATAGTCCTATAGCTTTTACAATCAACTGGGCTCCCCATATCTACCCTATCTCCATTCAAGTCACAATCCCCTAAATAAAACAAAAACAAGGTATAAGGAGGACTGCTTCTTGACTACTGAGTGTCTGAAGATTTGAGTGCTTCGCTGTGCAGGGTGAGAGGTGGACCACATCTACCAGCAGCCCCTATGGGGGTACCGATACGAGTCACATACCTAGACTTCACCTGTTGGTGTGCTTGACTTGTGACATTGGAAAAACCTGGGCTTGCATGCCATCACTCTCCACTATGACCTGCAAATATAAGGAGGTAAAACGTGCTCTACGTACAGCACAAATAGTGTACAATACAATAGTATCCACACTTACATAACTGCTTAATTGTTCCAAGATAACTGCTCTGTCATAACCAGAATGCAGCCTAACAAAGCAGAATACGAATTAGACTGGTTTCTGCTAGATAATTGTGATCTTTAGTAGTATCATGTAAAGCTAGGCATACACTAGTAGAATTTTGACCAAAATGTATGCAAAACAGTACATTCAAATGGCGTTCTAAAGTAGTTTGTTTTTACAAGAGAAGTACAGCAAAAGCTTGTTTGGCTGTACTTCTCCTGTGGATCACAGGAATGCAGTTTGTTCTGCAATCCTGTGACGTCAGCTGTCGGCTGATGTCACAGAGCCAAAGCATGCTGTTGGCTGATGTCACAGAGACGGTCCAGGCTGGAGCAAGATTGGAACAATGATGTCTGGATCCACCCACATGCCTGGTGTGGGACTCGGCTCAGCCTCTTAGCAAGCCACTGAGAGCCTGAGCCGGCTGCTTCAAACCCCTCCACAGCCCAGCGCTGCAGTGAGTGTGTGGGGGGGCAGAGCAGACAGCGGTGACTGACAGTCACCAGTTCTCTGCTCAGGGAGCCCTGACAACCAATTGAGGGATCGGTTCTCAGTCTTAGAGCTGGCGGGGGACAGATGCAGCATCGGACTGAGCATCCACCTAGGTAAGTATGATGATTCTGAGAAAAAAAAAAACATACTTCTCTTTTAACATTTGATTTTTGAATTCCAGGACTTTACCAAATGAAAACCACATACACTGTTAGCAATTTGTACATTTGAGAAAGGATTTCCATCCTGCTGTCTGCTCTGCCCCCCCCCCCCCCCACACAATTCTGATTTTGTTGTCACTGTGGTCAAAATGTAGAATCTTTTTGACCCCAGTAATGAAAATTGCAATGAAAAGTGTATACCCAGCTTAAAGTGGATGTAAATCCTCCCATACTGTATACCCAGTGAAGTGAATAGCCTCAGAGCTGCACACAGAGATGAAACAAATTTCCCTATATACGTTTTATTTGTGTATCTGCTGTCTTCAGCTTTATATACCATTTAGAAAGTATACATCATGTTATTTTTTTGTTCTTCCTGTTCAGCAGTAGGAGTGAAGTCTTGCTATACAGTGTGTGACAGCTGATTGGAGAAAAGGCACACTTCCCCACTCCACATAGGCAGAGGAAGGGAGGAATGTGCAGAGCTGTGCAGTGAATAGACCAGTTATCTGCTAATCTCTTTATATCATCCACCCCCACACAAATTTTCAGCTGTTTTTATCTCCCGTCTCTGAGAACTTGTCAGAAGTTATCATGCTGATAGCAGAGGAACGGATCAGCATAAAGACACGGGACTTAGGGCTTTGGAGAGAGATAAGTAAACACTGCAGATATATGTGCCTAGGTCAAATTTCATGAATCAGGTTTACATCCACGTTAACACTTCCCTGATCTCTATCTTCCAGGCCATTGTGTTCAGTAAGCTTTCAGATAAGAGGATTACATGGTTTCTCCCAATATGCTCTATACTAGTGATGGCAAACCTTGGCACCCTAGATGTTTTGGAACTACATTTCCCATGATACTCAACTACACTGCAAAGGTTCGCCATCACTGCGTCTACACTGATTGATAAGCTACTTGAGTGTTCCTAAAGCCCAACTATAGCCAAAATTGTATTATTTTTTTCTTTTTCAGTAGAGTGATTCCATCAGGTTTTTATTTCAGTCGGTGTCTCTGCTATGTAGATTCACTCTCACTGTTTGTCTCGGTAAACATTGTCACTCGGACAGAAAGTGGCAGGAAATTCAAAATCCCACAGTTGTCATCCAAAAATGAGTTGAGGAGATATCTTCCAAGGGGGGCACTTGTTCTGGTGAGAACTCTCTGAGAGGGGATTTCCACTAACTTTTGAGATATTTCCTCTAACTCCCTGTTGTACCGCCAGGACAGGAAGTGAAAGGAGATTTCCTTAATGAGGCACATATAGCAAAAAATAAACTGACATGTTTTTCTTTTCATTCCCCGCTGCATTCAAAACTAGAAAAAAAATCTGTTGCAATACAAGTACCTCAAAGTTATAATACATCCTTGCATAAACCCACAGAAGTGACTAGCCTCAGGTGATACACAGCGATTAAGCAAATCTTCCTACATAAGCTGTACCTGTTTATCTGCAGCAATCTATCCTCTACAGACCTGCATAGTACACAGATCAAGGATTATTTCTCAGCTTCCAGGAGGCAGAGCATCCAACACTGCACAGCAGAGCTGAGTGTAATATGAGACCTGAGTGGAGGGAAGGGACATACCCCGTCTACAAAGTCTCATAGTGAAACAGGGACAGCTGAGTCTGTCAATTTCCTGCTGGATGCTGGAGGGGGTTGGTAAGGTCTCCCAGGATTGCCTTATGCCAGGAAAAACTGTCAAAAGTAATTCATGCAAACAGCAGAGGAAGGAGAGAGCAGACATGATCCATACTGCTATAAAGTGCTATCGATTGAGGCAAGTGAACATTATAGAAGGATATGCTTTTTACATTTCAGAGGTTTACAATCTCTTTACATGATCGTATTCATAGGTATAATGAATATACCTGTTGCGCTACCACTGTAGGGGGTCCATCACTCGATTGCTAATGAATTGCTAATGAATCAATCTAATCAATCAAAAAACTTTAACAGGAGATGGTTTTAGGGCATGGGATACTCCAAAACACTCAGCACTTGATAATTAGAGGACAGTCTTCTCCTTGAGCAATAGTGGGTGTTGGACAGTCTAAAGCCTCACAGCTGAAAACCATGGGGCAACTCTTTTAGGATTCACTGAAGCACAACTGCTGGTACCCAGTGCAGCTTTCAGAACACTACATATTCACAGAGTGATGTTTAGGGTCTTTACTCACAAGTTCCCCGGGCCAACTTTCAGCTTCCTCCGGACATGGTCCACTGAGTGAGACAGCACCTCGCCAGACCAAAGACCCTTGTGGTGAGGTTATGCAATCAACATCTAGCAAAGTCCATTGAGGCCCTCATCTTGACACTGCTGAGGCCTTTAGAGCAGCTGTACAATCCATTGGATGCTAGAGGGCAGCAGCCAATCTAGCTCTGCAACCCTCACGGGGAGAAGGAACCCAGCTGTTCAGTGTTTCAGACTAATTATCATCATTCTAGCCCCCTTCTGGACACTCCTTTCCATGGATTGGCTGGAGCCTGATAAATATCCAGGATGGTAATTTTAAATCTCCTACCCTAAGCTCTGGAGGCTTCTTCCAGAGGCAGGGGGAAGCAATCAAACTCCCAGCCTGTGAAACCCTGAGCAGACCAGGCCAAACATTCACTTCTCCCTTGATTACAGAAGGAACCAAAAATTGAATTTACCTAGGAGGGTGCTACATAACTTAAAGACTAGTCCCACTTTAATTTAATTTAATTTTCTTATTAAAATACCAAAAGTCATTTAAATGCACTGGGGGTACTAAACAGAGAAAAGTGTTGTCCTCTGTTTACATTGATTCATTGAAATCTGACCTGTGGCTTTGATCTGTGCTGGTAGATACATTACAAGTGTTTTCACTGCAATCTGAGCTGTGTTGGCAGATTAGGGATGAGCCGAACACCCCCGGGTTCGGTTCGAACCAGAACCTTCGAACGGACCGAAAGTTCGCGCGAATTTTCGAACCCTATACGTTATAATGGACGCGAACGTTCGAAATCAAAAGTGCTAATTACAACGGCCAATATGCATGTTAATGTCATAAAACAGGTTTGGGGACCCCGGTCCTGCCCCAGGGGACATATATCAATGCAAAAAGAACTTTTAAAAACTAACGTTTTTTCGGGAGCAGTCATTTTAATGATGCATAAAGTGAAAAAAAAAAAAAGTGACATTTTCCTTTAAATATGGTACCTGGGGGGTGTCCAAAGTATGCCTGTGAAGTGGCATGTGTTTCCCGTGTTTAGAACTGTCCTTGCACAAAATGACATTTGTAAAGGAAAAAAAGAAGCCATTTAAAACCACTTGCGGCTTTAGGTTTGATCTTAAGTAGAATCTGAACAGGTACATTATGAAGTGTAGCTCCATCCCAAAAAAATCTATTTTTAAGCTTTTGGAGAACATAGGGAGGGGTTATCACCCCTGTAACATTTGCTGTCTTTGCACATCTGTTCAGAACATGTCACCTCACTTTCCGTCCCAATGATAAATGTTTTTGGAAAAGTGGGGTTTTAATTGAAACAAGGATTGGTGATAAAGTATCAGTAGAGAGGAGATACCTTTTTTCCCAAATTAAATCTAACAGGATAGAATTTCCCTTCCTAGGGGTAGATTTCCTCTCACTTCCTGTTTTCTCTTTCCATTTGCAAGTAGGAGTCGTTTGTAAGTTGGATGTTTGAAAGTAGGGGCCTGGCGTATATACTCTGCAGAAATTTGCCCTATTAGATGTTGGTGTAGCCACAAGACTGGTGGGCACAGGAATGGGCCCTGCTGTGAGTTAATAGATCAAGATTTGTAATTGCATGCACCTGTTGAACAGGGCAGAAAAATTGGGGGTGGTGGTGGTGGTGGTGGTGGTGGTGGTGGACGGTTTTGCCACAAGACTGTAAGCTCTCACAGTTACTCTTGGTGGGCGCAGGAATGGGCCCTGCTGTGAGTTATTAGATCAAGATTTGTAATTGCAAGCACCTGATGAACAGGGCAGAAAAATTGTGCCTTTGGCGGTGGTGGTGGACGGTGTTTGCCACAAGACTGTAGGCCCTCATAGTTACTCTTGGTGGGCGCAGGAATGGGCCCTGCTGTGAACTATTAGATCAAGATTTGTAATTACCCGCCCCTGTTAAACAGGGGCTGAAAAAAATTGTGCCTTAGGCACTGGTGCTGGTGCCACAACACTGCAACCCCTCACAGAGACTGTACTTGGAGCACAGCAGTCACACGTGTTGCGAAGCATTTTTTTAAAAAATTGTAAGTACACGCCCCTGTTAAACAGGGGCTGAAAAATTGTGCCTTAGGCACTGGTGCTGGTGCCACAACACTGCAACACGGCCCTCACAGAGACTGTACTTGGAGCACAGCAGTCACACGTGTTGCGAAGCATTTTTTTAAAAATTGTAAGTACACGCCCCTGTTAAACAGGGGCTGAAAAATTGTGCCTTAGGCACTGGTGCTGGTGCCACAACACTGCAACCCCTCACAGAGACTGTACTTGGAGCACAGCAGTCACACGTGTTGCGAAGCATTTTTTTAAAAAATTGTAAGTACACGCCCCTGTTAAACAGGGCTGAAAAATTGTGCCTTAGGCACTGGTGCTGGTGCCACAACACTGCAACACGGCCCTCACAGAGACTGTACTTGGAGCACAGCAGTCACACGTGTTGCGAAGCATTTTTTTAAAAAATTGTAAGTACACGCCCCTGTTAAACAGGGGCTGAAAAATTGTGCCTTAGGCACTGGTGCTGGTGCCACAACACTGCAACACGGCCCTCACAGAGACTGTACTTGGAGCACAGCAGTCACACGTGTTGCGAAGCATTTTTTTAAAAAATTGTAAGTACACGCCCCTGTTAAAAGGGGCTGAAAAATTGTGCCTTAGGCACTGGTGCTGGTGCCACAACACTGCAACACGGCCCTCACAGAGACTGTACTTGGAGCACAGCAGTCACACGTGTTGCGAAGCATTTTTTTAAAAAATTGTAAGTACACGCCCCTGTTAAACAGGGGCTGAAAAATTGTGCCTTAGGCACTGGTGCTGGTGCCACAACACTGCAACACGGCCCTCACAGAGACTGTACTTGGAGCACAGCAGTCACACGTGTTGCGAAGCATTTTTTTAAAAAATTGTAAGTACACGCCCCTGTTAAACAGGGGCTGAAAAATTGTGCCTTAGGCACTGGTGCTGTGGCATGATCATTGAGGAGGAGGAAGAGGATAGTCAGTGAACATAAGAGGACAGTCACTCAGCATCAGCATAGGCAGTCTTGAAGGGATGTGACATTAAAAATTATTCGGTTATATCCGCCTCAGGTGCCTGGTAGCTGGTGGTGATCCAAGACTGATTCATTTTGATGAATGTCAGTCGATCAACCGAGGCGGTGGACAGGCGCACCCTATGATCAGTCACAAATCCTCCAGCAGCACTGAATGTGCGTTCGGAAAGAACGCTGGAGGCAGGACAGGCCAGTAGCTCAATTGCATACTGTGCAAGCTCTGGCCAGTGATCCATCCTCAGGACCCAGTAAGCCAGAGGATTTTCGGTGGGAAAGGTGTCCAAGTCTGACCTTGCCCCAAGGTATTCCTGCACCATGTATATCAGACGCTGGCGATGGTTGCTGGAACCGATCATACCTTGGGGCTGCGGACTAAAAAATTGTCTGAACGCATCGGTCAGACGTCCACCTTCCCCACCGCTCCTTCTGCCACTGACCGAAGCCTCAGCAACTCGTCGCCCAGGACCAGGAGTTGTAGCCTCCCAGTTTCTGGGAACGCGTTGCACAGACCTTTCTGCAAGGCCTCCCTGAGATGTCTCATCCTCTGCTCCCTCTGCGACGGCAAGATAAGGTCCGCAACCTTACCCTTGTACCGCGGATCAAGGAGAGTGGCCAGCCAGTAATGGTCCCTCTCCTTGATCCGAAGAACACGAGGATCCTTCCGCAGGCTTTGCAGGATCAGGGAGGCCATGCAGCGTAGGTTAGCTGAGGCATTCGGTCCGGAGTCTTCTGGGTCACTGAGGATGACATGATCGCCAGCCACCTCCTCCCAGCCACGTACAAGTCCACTGGCTTGTTGGGACTGTACATCATCCCTAAAAGACTGCTGCTGCTGATGCTGAGTGCCAGGCTCCACCTCCATGCTCACACAATCCTCCTCCTCCTCCTCCTCCTCCTCCTCCTCATCCTCTTCCTGTGTGATGGGTGGGACAGAAGGAACACTGTCCGGATAAAGGGGGCCTTGAGAGGCAAGGAAGTCCTCCTCTTCCTGCCTCTGTTCTGCCTCAAGTGCCCTGTCCATTATCCCACGCAGCGTATGCTCCAACAGGTGGACAAGAGGGACAGTGTCACTGATGCATGCACTGTCACTGCTCACCATCCTCGTGGCCTCCTCAAATGGTGAGAGGACAGTGCATGCATCCCTGATCATGCTCCACTGACGTGGGGAAAAAAACCCAAGCTCCCCTGACCCTGTCCTGGTGCCGTAGTCGCAAAGGTACTCATTGATGGCCCTCTGCTGCGTGTGCAGTCGCTGCAGCATGGCCAACGTTGAGTTCCACCTGGTGGGCATGTCAGATATTAGGCGGTTCTTGGGCAGGTTCAGCTCCTTTTGCAGCTCAGTCAGCCGAGCACTGGCATTATAAGATCGGCGGAAATGCACACAGACTTTCCTGGCCTGCCTCAGGACATCCTGTAAGCCTGGGAACCTGCCCAAGAACCGCTGCACCACCAGGTTGAGGACGTGAGCCATGCAGGGCACATGGTGAGCTGCCCCTGTCGCAGGGCGGAGAGGAGGTTGGTGCCATTGTCAGAAACGACCATTCCTGGCTTAAGCTGACGTGGCGTCAACCACCTCTCGGCCTGCCCCTGCAGAGCTGCCAGAACCTCTGGCCCAGTGTGGCTCCTGTCCCCCAAACACACCAGCGCAAGCACGGCATGGCATCTTTTGCCTGCGTACTTGCGTAGCCCCTTGTACGCCTACGGAGCACCGCTGGTTCCAAGGACAGAGCACTGGAGGAAGAAGAAGAGGAGGGGGGGTGGAGGAGAGAGGTGTGTCACAACCAGTAGCAGTAGTCGCGTTTTGGAGGCGTGGTGGCGGAACAACCTCCAACACTACTGCACCTTGTCCTGCATCCCTCCCAGCTGCCAATAGAGTGACCCAATGGGCCGTGAAAGAAAGGTACCGTCCCTGTCCATGCCTGCTGGACCATGAGTCAGCGTAATATGCACCTTACCGCTGACCGCCCTGTCCAGCGAGGCATGGACATTGCCCTCCACATGCCGGTAGAGAGACGGAATCGCCTTCCGCGAGAAAAAGTGGCGTTTGGGAACCTGCCACTGAGGAACCGCACATTGAACAAACTCACGGAAGGGGGCCGAGTCTACCAACTGAAAAGGCAGCAGTTGAAGTGCTAGCAATTTAGCAAGGCTAGCATTCAACCGCTGGGCATGTGGATGGCTGGGAGTGTACTTCTTTCTACGGTCCAGCAGCTGGGGCAGGGAAATTTGCCTGCTGCATTCGGACGTCGGTGTACTGCAAGTACTTGGTTGTGACACACCGAATTCTACACTTTCAGTCCTCTCAGAGCAGCTTTCAGAGAGGACTGAAGGTGTAGTGGGGATGGAGATCCCAGCTGAGGAGGAGCAAGGAGAGGTCCGCTTAGTTTCTTTGGTGTGGGTCTTTATGTGTGCCTGCCAACGAGCTGCATGGCAGGTCGCCATATGTCTGGTCATGCTTGTCGTGCCCAAGCGGCTGATGTTTTGGCCCCGCGAGATACGCTTGAGACAAATATTGCAAATAGCAGTGTGCGATCTGCTGCACTCGTCTCAAAAAAGGCCCACACCAAAGAACTTTTCTGATAACGTGCAGAGGCAGCGCCCTGCACAGGCGGAGCTCTGCGGTGTTGTACAGTTGCTGTGCTGGCCTCTACCTGGCCTCCAGGGGGCATCCTGCCTCGTTGGACATGTGACGCCGCATCCTCCTCCTCCTCGTCCTCCTCCTCATCCTCTCTCCCTTGAGGCACCCACGTGGAGTCAGTGACCTCATCATCCCCTCCCTCTTCACCACTAGAGCAAACCTGGCAGTAAGCTGCAGCTGGTGGAACTGTACTGCCAGATTCCTCAAGCTGGGTATCGTCATCCGAGCCTTCGAATCGTTGGGCATCCTCCTGGAGCATGTACCCAACACTGTGCTCAAAGAGTTCGGGGGACTCCTCAGGAGGACATGGTGGGTCTAGGGAAGGGGTGGCTGATGATGCTCTGTCAGTACCCTGAGCCTGGGTGAGAGAGGATGAGGAGGATGAGGAGGGCTTGGTCATCCAATCTACCAAGCCTTCAGCATGATGCGGCTCCACATGTCCAGCTGCCGAAAACAAAGACGCGCGTGTCCCATGGCCACGTGCTGATGACGATGCACGACCAC